>CM045934.1:13642812-13891837 GCA_025177825.1 Aechmea fasciata
AACAACATTAAACTACTCGGTTATTCGCAGGTATAAATCCGAAGCAGTACTTTTCTCATTGAACAAAGAGTAAAACCCAATTACATTGTTCTATTATGGCCCGAGAGTGTATATTGGCAACGTATCGTTGTCTACGTTCACAAGAACCAAAACCGGAACAACATTAGACTACTCAGTTGCGCCCTAACAGTATAACTTTAGAAAAACGACTTTTTCTCATTCAAGAACAAAGAGTGAAACCTAATTATATAGTTCTATTATGCCCCGAGAGTGTATATTGGCAACGTTTCGTTGTCTACGTTCACAAGAACCAAAACCGGAACAACATAAGACTACTCAGTTGCGCCCTAACAGTATAACTTTAGAAACAGTACTTTTTCTCATTCAACGGAACAAAGAGTGAAACCTATTTATATTGTTCTATTATGCCACGAGAGTGTATATTGGCAACGTATCGTTGTCTACGTTCACAAGAACCAAAACCGGAACAACATTAGACTACTCGGTTGCGCCTAACAGTATAACTTTAGAAATAAAACTTTTTCACATTCAACCGAACAAAGAGTGAAACCTAATTATATAGTTCTATTATGCCCCGAGAGTGTATATTGGCAACGTATCGTTGTCTACGTTCACAAGAACCAAAACCGGAACAACATTAAACTACTCAGTTGCGCCCTAACAGTATAACTCTAGAAACAGTACTTTTTCTCATTCAACGAACAAAGAGTAAAACCCAATTATATTGTTCTATTATGCCCCGAGAGTGTATATTGGCAACGTATCGTTGTCTACGTTCACAAGAACCAAAACCGGAACAACATTAGACTACTCAGTTGCGCCCTAACAGTATAACTTTAGAAACAATACTTTTTCTCATTCAACCGAACAAAGAGTGAAACCTAATTATATAGTTCTATTATGCCCCGAGAGTGTATATTGGCAACGTTTCGTTGTCTACGTTCACAAGAACCAAAACCGGAACAACATTAGACTACTCATTTGCGCCCTAACAGTATAACTTTAGAAACAGTACTTTTTCACATTCAACCGAACAAAGAGTGAAACCTAATTATATAGTTCTATTATGCCCCGAGAGTGTATATTGGCAACGTATCGTTGTCTACGTTCACAAGAACCAAAACCGGAACAACATTAAACTACTCAGTTGCGCCCTAACAGTATAACTCTAGAAACAGTACTTTTTCTCATTCAACCGAACAAAGAGTGAAACCCAATTATATTGTTCTATTATGGCCCGAGAGTGTATATTGGCAACGTATCGTTGTCTACGTTCACAAGAACCAAAACAGGAACAACATTAGACTACTCAGTTGCGCCCTAACAGTATAACTTTGGAAACAGTACTTTTTCTCATTCAAGAACAAAGAGTGAAACCAAAATATATTGTTCTATTATGCCCGAGAGTGTATATTGGCAACGTATCTTTGTCTACGTTCACAAGAACCAAAGCAGGAACAAAATTACACTACTCGATTGCGCCCTAACAATATAACTTTGGAAACAGTACTTTTTCTCATTCCACCGAACAAAGAGTAAAACCCAATTATATTGTTCTATTATGCCCCGAGAGTGTATATTGGCAACGTATCTTTGTCTACGTTCACAAGAACCAAAACCGGAACAACATTAGACTACTCAGTTGCGCCCTAACAGTATAACTTTAGAAACAGTACTTTTTCTCATTCAACCGAACAAAGAGTGAAACCCAATTATATTATTCTATTATGTCCCGAGGGTGTATATTGGCAACGTATCGTTGTATACGTTCACAAGAACCAAAACCGGAACAACATAAGACTACCCAGTTGCGCCCAAACAGTATAACTTTGGAAACAGTACTTTTTCTCATTCCACCGAACAAACAGTAAAACCCAATTATATTGTTCTATTATGCCCCGAGAGTGTATATTGGCAACGTATCATTGTCTACGTTCACAAGAACCAAAACCGGAACAACATTAGACTACTCAGTTGCGCCCTAACAGATAACTCTAGAAACAGTACTTTTTCTCATTCAACCGAACAAAGAGTAAAACCCAATTATATTGTTCTATTATGGCCCGAGAGTGTATACTGGCAACGTATCGTTGTCTACGTTCACAAGAACCAAAACCGGAACAACATTAGACTACTCAGTTGCGCCCTAACAGTATAACTTTAGAAACAGTACTTTTTCTCATTCAACCGAACAAAGAGTGAAACCAAATTATATTGTTCTATTATGCCCCAGAGTGTATATTGGCAACGTATCGTTGTCTACGTTCACAAGAACCAAAACCGGAACAACATTAGACTACTCAGTTGCGCCCTAACAGTATAACTTTAGAAACAGTACTTTTTCTCATTCAACCGAACAAGGAGTGAAACCTATTTATATTGTTCTATTATGCCCCGAGAGTGTATATTGGCAACGTATCGTTGTCTAAGTTCACAAGAACCAAAACCGGAACAACATTAGACTACTCAGTTGCGCCCTAACAGTATAACTTTAGAAACGATTTTTCTCATTCAACCGAACAAAGAGTGAAACCTAATTATATTGTTCTATTATGCCCCGAGAGTGTATATTGGCAACGTATCGTTGTCTACGTTCACAAGAACCAAAACCGAAACAACATTAAACTACTCAGTTGCGCCCTAACAGTATAAATCCAGAAACAGTACTTTTTCTCATTCAACCGAACAAAGAGTAAAACCCAATTATATTGTTCTATTATGCCCCGAGAGTGTATATTGGCAACGTATCGTTGTCTACGTTCACAAGAACCATAACCGGAACAACATTAGACTACTCAGTTGCGCCCTAACAGTATAACTTTAGAAACAGTACTTTTTCTCATTCAACCGAACAAAGAGTGAAACCCAATTATATAGTTCTATTATGCCCCGAGAGTGTATATTGGCAACGTATCGTTGTCTACGTTCACAAGAAACAAAACCGGAACAACATAAGACTACTCAGTTGCGCCCTAACAGTATAACTTTAGAAACAGTACTTTTTCTCATTCAACGGAACAAAGAGTGAAACCTATTTATATTGTTCTATTATGCCCTGAGAGTGTATATTGGCAACGTATCGTTGTCTAAGTTCACAAGAACCAAAACCGGAACAACATTAGACTACTCAGTTGCGCCCTAACAATATAACTTTAGAAACAGTACTTTTTCTCATTCAACCGAACAAAGAGTGAAACCTAATTATATAGTTCTATTCTGCCCCGAGAGTGTATATTGGCAACGTATCGTTGTCTACGTTCACAAGAACCAAAACCGGAACAACATTAGACTACTCAGTTGCGCCCTAACAATATAACTATAGAAACAGTACTTTTTCTCATTCAACCGAACAAAGAGTAAAACCCAATTATATTGTTCTATTATGGCCCGAGAGTGTATATTGGCAACGTATCGTTGTCTACGTTCACAAGAACCAAAACCGGAACAACATTAGACTACTCAGTTGCGCCCTAACAGTATAACTTTAGAAACAGTACTTTTTCTCATTCAACCGAACAAAGAGTGAAACCTAATTATATAGTTCTATTATGCCCCGAGAGTGTATATTGGCAACGTTTCGTTGTCTACGTTCACAAGAACCAAAACCGGAACAACATTAGACTACTCAGTTGCGCCCTAACAGTATAACTTTAGAAACAGTACTTTTTCACATTCAACCGAACAAAGAGTGAAACCTAATTATATAGTTCTATTATGCCCCGAGAGTGTATATTGGCAACGTATCGTTGTCTACGTTCACAAGAACCAAACCGGAACAACATTAGACTACTCGGTTGCGCCCTAACGGTATAACTCTAGAAACGGTACTTTTCTCATTCAAGAACAAAGAGTAAAACCCAATTATATTGTTCTATTATGGCGAGAGTGTATACTGGCAACGTATCGTTGTCTACGTTCACAAGAACCAAAACCGGAACAACATTAGACTACTCAGTTGCGCCCTAACAGTATAACTTTTGAAACAGTACTTTTTCTCATTCAACCGAACAAAGAGTGAAACCAAAATATATTGTTCTATTATGCCCCGAGAGTGTATATTGGCAACGTATCTTTGTCTACGTTCACAAGAACCAAAACCGGAACAACATTAACACTACCCAGTGCCGCCCAAACAGTATAACTTTGGAAACAGTACTTTTCTCATTCCACCGAACAAAGAGTAAAACCCAAATATATTGTTCTATTATGCCCCGAGAGTGTATATTGGCAACGTATCTTTGTCTACGTTCACAAGAACCAAAACCGGAACAACATTAGACTACTCAGTTGCGCCCTAACAGTATAACTTTGGAAAGCAGTACTTTTCTCCTTCAAACGAACAAAGAGTGAAACCTAATTATATTGTTCTATTATGCCCCGAGAGTGTATATTGGCAACGTATCGTTGTATACGTTCACAAGAACCAAAACCGGAACAACATAAGACTACCCAGTTGCGCCCAAACAGTATAACTTTAGAAACAGTACTTTTCTCATTCCACCAGAACAAACGGTAAAACCCAATTATATTTTTCTATTATGCCCCGAGAGTGTATATTGGCAACGTATCATTGTCTACGTTCACAAGAACCAAAACCGGAACAACATTAGACTACTCAGTTGCGCCCTAACAGTATAACTTTAGAAACAGTACTTTTTCTCATTCAACCGAACAAAGAGTGAAACCGAATTATATAGTTCTATTATGCCCCGAGAGTGTATATTGGCAACGTATCGTTGTCTACGTTCACAAGAACCAAAACCGGAACAAAATTACACTACTCAGTTGCGCCCTAACAGTATAACTTTGGAAAGAGTACTTTTTCTCATTCCACCGAACAAAGAGTAAAACCCAATTATATTGTTCTATTATGCCCCGAGAGTGTATATTGGCAACGTATCTTTGTCTACGTTCACAAGAACCAAAACCGGAACAACATTACACTACTCAGTTGCGCCTAACGGTATAACTTTAGAAACAATACTTTTTCTCATTCAACCGAACAAAGAGTGAAACCTAATTATATAGTTCTATTATGCCCCGAGAGTGTATATTGGCAACGTTTCGTTGTCTACGTTCACAAGAACCAAAACCGGAAAACATAAGACTACTCAGTTGCGCCCTAACAGTATAACTTTAGAAACAGTACTTTTTCTCATTCAACGGAACAAAGAGTGAAACCTATTTATATTGTTCTATTATGCCCTGAGCGTGTATATTGGCAACGTATCGTTGTCTAAGTTCACAAGAACCAAAACCGGAACAACATTAGACTACTCAGTTGCGCACTAACGGTATAACTTTAGAAAGCAGTACTTTTTCACATTCAAGAACAAAGAGTGAAACCTAATTATATAGTTCTATTATGCCCCGAGAGTGTATATTGGCAACGTATCGTTGTCTACGTTCACAAGAACCAAAACCGGAACAACATAAGACTACTCAGTTGCGCCCAAACAGTATAACTTTGGAAACAGTACTTTTTCTCATTCCACCGAACAAAGAGTAAAACCCAATTATATTGTTCTATTACGCCCGGAGAGTGTATATTGGCAACGTATCGTTGTCTACGTTCACAAGAACCAAAACCGGAACAACATTAAACTACTCAGTTGCGCCCTAACAGTATAACTTTTGAAACATTTCTTTTTCTCATTCAACCGAACAAAGAGTGAAACCAAAATATATTGTTCTATTATGCCCCGAGAGTGTATATTGGCAACGTATCTTTGTCTAAGTTCACAAGAACCAAAACCGGAACAACATTAGACTACTCAGTTGCGCCCTAACAGTATAACTTTTGAAACAGTACTTTTTCTCATTCAACCGAACAAAGAGTGAAACCAAAATATATTGTTCTATTATGCCCCGAGAGTGTATATTGGCAACGTATCTTTGTCTACGTTCACAAGAACCAAACCGGAACAACATTAGACTACTCAGTTGCGCCCTAACAGTATAACTTTGGAAACAGTACTTTTTCTCATTCCACCGAACAAAGAGTAAAACCCAATTATATTGTTCTATTATGGCCCGAGAGTGTATATTGGCAACGTATCGTTGTCTACGTTCACAAGAACCAAAACCGGAACAACATTAGACTACTCAGTTGCGCCCTAACAGTATAACTTTAGAAACAGTACTTTTTCTCATTCAACCGAACAAAGAGTGAAACCTAATTATATAGTTCTATTATGCCCCGAGAGTGTATATTGGCAACGTTTCGTTGTCTACGTTCACAAGAACCAAAACCGGAACAACATTAGACTACTCAGTTGCGCCCTAACAGTATAACTTTAGAAACAGTACTTTTTCTCATTCAACCGAACAAAGAGTGAAACCTAATTATATTGTTCTATTATGCCCCGAGAGTGTATATTGGCAACGTATCGTTGTCTACGTTCACAAGAACCAAAACCGGAACAACATTAAACTACTCAGTTGCGCCCTAACAGTATAACTCTAGAAACAGTACTTTTTCTCATTCAACCGAACAAAGAGTAAAACCCAATTATATTGTTCTATTATGGCCCGAGAGTGTATATTGGCAACGTATCGTTGTCTACGTTCACAAGAACCAAAACCGGAACAACATTAGACTACTCAGTTGCGCCCTAACAGTATAACTTTTGAAACTGTACTTTTTCTCATTCAACCGAACAAAGAGTGAAACCAAAATATATTGTTCTATTATGCCCCGAGAGTGTATATTGGCAACGTATCTTTGTCTACGTTCACAAGAACCAAAACCAGAACAACATTAGACTACTCAGTTGCGCCCTAACAGTATAACTTTAGAAACAGTACTTTTTCTCATTCCACCGAACAAAGAGTAAAACCCAAATATATTGTTCTATTATGCCCCGAGAGTGTATATTGGCAACGTATCGTTGTCTACGTTCACAAGAACCAAAACAGGAACAACATTAGACTACTCAGTTGCGCCCTAACAGTATAACTTTAGAAACAGTACTTTTTCTCATTCAACCGAACAAAGAGTGAAACCTAATTATATCGTTCTATTATGCCCCGAGAGTGTATATTGGCAACGTATCGTTGTATACGTTCACAAGAACCAAAACCGGAACAACATAAGACTACCCGATTTGCGCCCAAACGGTATAACTTTGGAAACGTACTTTTCTCATTCCAGAACAAACGGTAAAACCCAATTATATTGTTCTATTATGCCCGAGAGTGTATATTGGCAACGTATCGTTGTCTACGTTCACAAGAACCAAACCGGAACAACATTAAACTACTCGGTTCGCCACTAACGGTATAACTCTAGAAACAGTACTTTTTCTCATTCAACCGAACAAAGAGTAAAACCCAATTATATTGTTCTATTATGGCCCGAGAGTGTATATTGGCAACGTATCGTTGTCTACGTTCACAAGAACCAAAACCGGAACAACATTAGACTACTCAGTTGCGCCCTAACAGTATAACTTTTGAAACAGTACTTTTTCTCATTCAACCGAACAAAGAGTGAAACCAAAATATATTGTTCTATTATGCCCCGAGAGTGTATATTGGCAACGTATCTTTGTCTACGTTCACAAGAACCAAACCGGAACAACATTACACTACTCAGTTGCGCCCTAACAGTATAACTTTAGAAACAGTACTTTTTCTCATTCAACCGAACAAGGAGTGAAACCTATTTATATTGTTCTATTATGCCCCGAGAGTGTATATTGGCAACGTATCGTTGTCTACGTTCACAAGAACCAAAACCGGAACAACATTAGACTACTCGATTGCGCCACTAGCGGTATAACTTTAGAAAACGTACTTTTTCACATTCAAGAACAACGAGTGAAACCTAATTATATTGTTCTATTATGCCCCGAGAGTGTATATTGGCAACGTATCGTTGTCTACGTTCACAAGAACCAAAACCGGAACAACATTAAACTACTCAGTTGCGCCCTAACAGTACAACTCTAGAAGCAGTACGTTTGCTCATTCAACCGAACAAAGAGTGAAACCTAATTATATAGTTCTATTATGCCGCGAGAGTGTATATTGGCAACGTATCGTTGTCTACGTTCACAAGAACCAAAACCGGAACAACATTAGACTACTCAGTTGCGCCATAACAGTATAACTTTAGAAACAGTACTTTTTCTCATTCAACCGAACAAAGAGTGAAACCTAATTATATAGTTCTATTATGCCCCGAGTGTGTATATTGGCAACGTTTCGTTGTCTACGTTCACAAGAAACAAAACCGGAACAACATAAGACTACTCAGTTGCGCCCTAACAGTATAACTTTAGAAACAGTACTTTTTCTCATTCAACGGAACAAAGAGTGAAACCTATTTATATTGTTCTATTATGCCCTGAGAGTGTATATTGGCAACGTATCGTTGTCTAGGTTCTAAGAACCAAAGCAGGAACAACATTAGACTACTCGGTTGCGCCTAACAATATAACTTTAGAAACGAGTACTTTTTCTCATTCAACCGAACAAAGAGTGAAACCCAATTATATTGTACTATTATGCCCCGAGAGTGTATATTGGCAACGTATCGTTGTCTACGTTCACTAGAACCAAAACCGAACCAACATTAGACAACTCGGTTGCGCCCTAACGGTATAACTCTAGAAAGCAGTACTTTTTCTCATTCAATAACAAAGAGTAAAACCCAAGTATATTGTTCTATTATCCGCCGAGAGTGTATATTGGCAACGTATCGTTGTCTACGTTCACAAGAACCAAAACCGGAACAACATTAGACTACTTATTTGCGCCCTAACAGTATAACTTTAGAAACAGTACTTTTTCTCATTCAACCGAACAAAGAGTGAAACCTAATTATATAGTTCTATTATGCCCCGAGAGTGTATATTGGCAACGTTTCGTTGTCTACGTTCACAAGAACCAAAACAGGAACAAAATTAGACTACTCGGTTGCGCCTAACGGTATAACTTTAGAAAACGGTACTTTTCACATTCAACCGAACAAAGAGTGAAACCTAATTATATAGTTCTATTATGCCCAGAGTGTATATTGGCAACGTATCGTTGTCTACGTTCACAAGAACCAAAGCAGGAACAACATTAAACTACTCGGTTGCGCCTAACGTATAACTCTAGAAACGGTACTTTTTCTCATTCAAGAACAAAGAGTAAAACCCAATTATATTGTTCTATTATGGCCCGAGAGTGTATATTGGCAACGTATCGTTGTCTACGTTCACAAGAACCAAAACCGGAACAACATTAGACTACTCAGTTGCGCCCTAACAGTATAACTTTTGAAACAGTACTTTTTCTCATTCAACCGAACAAAGAGTGAAACCAAAATATATTGTTCTATTATGCCCCGAGAGTGTATATTGGCAACGTATCTTTGTCTACGTTCACAAGAACCAAAACAGGAACAACATTACACTACTCGGTTGCGCCCTAACGGTATAACTTTGGAAACAGATTTTTCTCATTCCACCGAACAAAGAGTAAAACCCAAATATATTGTTCTATTATGCCCCGAGAGTGTATATTGGCAACGTATCTTTGTCTACGTTCACAAGAACCAAAACCGGAACAACATTAGACTACTCAGTTGCGCCCTAACAGTATAACTTTAGAAAGCAGTACTTTTCTCATTCAACCGAACAAAGAGTGAAACCTAATTATATTGTTCTATTATGCCCGAGAGTGTATATTGGCAACGTATCGTTGTCTACGTTCACAAGAACCAAAACCGGAACAACATTAGACTACTCAGTTGCGCCCTAACAGTATAACTTTGGAAACAGTACTTTTTCCCATTCCACCGAACAAAGAGTAAAACCCAATTATATTGTTCTATTATGCCCCGAGAGTGTATATTGGCAACGTATCATTGTCTACGTTCACAAGAACCAAAACCGGAACAACATTAGACTACTCTGTTGCGCCCTAACAGTATAACTTTAGAAACAGTATTTTTTTCTCATTCAACCGAACAAAGAGTGAAACCGAATTATATAGTTCTATTATGCCCCGAGAGTGTATATTGGCAACGTATCGTCGTCTACGTTCACAAGAACCAAAACCGGAACAAAATTACACTACTCAGTTGCGCCCTAACAGTATAACTTTAGAAAGAGTACTTTTTCTCATTCAACCGAACAAAGAGTGAAACCTAATTATATTGTTCTATTATGCCCCGAGAGTGTATATTGGCAACGTATCGTTGTCTACGTTCACAAGAACCAAAGCAGGAACAACATTAGACTACTCGGTTGCGCCATAACGGTATAACTTTAGAAACGATGCTTTTCTCATTCAACCGAACAAAGAGTGAAACCTAATTATATAGTTCTATTATGCCCCGAGAGTGTATATTGGCAACGTTTCGTTGTCTACGTTCACAAGAACCAAAACCGGAACAACATAAGACTACTCAGTTGCGCCCTAACAGTATAACTTTAGAAACAGTACTTTTTCTCATTCAACGGAACAAAGAGTGAAACCTATTTATATTGTTCTATTATGCCCTGAGCGTGTATATTCGCAACGTATCGTTGTCTACGTTCACAAGAACCAAAACCGGAACAACATTAGACTACTCAGTTGCGCCCTAACAGTATAACTTTAGAAACAGTACTTTTTCACATTCAACCGAACAAAGAGTGAAACCTAATTATATTGTTCTATTATGCCCCGAGAGTGTATATTGGCAACGTATCGTTGTCTACGTTCACAAGAACCAAAACCGGAACAACATAAGACTACTCAGTTGCGCCCAAACAGTATAACTTTGGAAACAGTACTTTTTCTCATTCCACCGAACAAAGAGTAAAACCCAATTATATTGTTCTATTACGCCCGGAGAGTGTATATTGGCAACGTATCGTTGTCTACGTTCACAAGAACCAAAACCGGAACAACATTAAACTACTCAGTTGCGCCCTAACAGTATAACTTTAGAAACAGTACTTTTTCTCATTCAACCGAACAAAGAGTGAAACCAAAATATATTGTTCTATTATGCCCCGAGAGTGTATATTGGCAACGTATCTTTGTCTACGTTCACAAGAACCAAAGCAGGAACAACATTAGACTACTCGGTTGCGCCCTAACGGTATAACTTTTGAAACGGTACTTTTTCTCATTCAACCGAACAAAGAGTAAAACCAAAATATATTGTTCTATTATGCCCCGAGAGTGTATATTGGCAACGTATCGTTGTCTACGTTCACAAGAACCAAAACCGGAACAACATTACACTACTCAGTTGCGCCCTAACAGTATAACTTTGGAAACAGTACTTTTTCTCATTCCACCGAACAAAGAGTAAAACCCAATTATATTGTTCTATTATGCGCCGAGAGTGTATATTGGCAACGTATCGTTGTCTACGTTCACAAGAACCAAAACCGGAACAACATAAGACTACTCAGTTGCGCCCTAACAGTATAACTTTAGAAACAGTACTTTTTCTCATTCAACCGAACAAAGAGTAAAACCTAATTATATTGTTCTATTATGCCCCGAGAGTGTATATTGGCAACGTATCGTTGTCTACGTTCACAAGATCCAAAACCGGAACAACATAAGACTACTCAGTTGCGCCCTAACAGTATAACTTTTGAAACAGTACTTTTTCTCATTCAACCGAACAAAGAGTGAAACCAAATTATATAGTTCTATTATGCCCCGAGAGTGTATATTGGCAACGTATCGTTGTCTACGTTCACAAGAACCAAAACCGGAACAACATAAGACTTCTCGATTAAGCCCAAACGGTATAACTTTGGTAACAGTACTTTTCTCATTCCACCGAACAAAGAGTAAAACCCAATTATATTGTTCTATTGTGCCCGAGAGTGTATATTGGCAACGTATCGTTGTCTACGTTCACAAGAACCAAAACCGGAACAACATTAGACTACTCAGTTGCGCCCTAACAGTATAACTTTAGAAACAGTACTTTTTCTCATTCAACCGAACGAAGAGTGAAACCTATTTATATTGTTCTATTATGCCCTGAGAGTGTATATTGGCAACGTATCGTTGTCTAAGTTCACAAGATCCAAAACCGGAACAACATTAGACTACTCGGTTGCGCCCTAACGGTATAACTTTGGAAACGTACTTTTCTCATTTCATAGAACAAAGAGTAAAACCCAATTATATTGTTCTATTGTGCCCCGAGAGTGTATATTGGCAACGTATCGTTGTCTACGTTCACAAGAACCAAAACCGGAACAACATTAGACTACTCAGTTGCGCCCTAACAGTATAACTTTAGAAACAGTACTTTTTCTCATTCAACCGAACAAAGAGTGAAACCTAATTATATTGTTCTATTATGCCCGAGAGTGTATATTGGCAACGTATCGTCGTCTACGTTCACAAGAACCAAAGCAGGAACAACATTACACTACTCGGTTGCGCCCTAACGGTATAACTTTGGAAACAAGACTTTTTCTCATTCCATAGAACAAAGAGTAAAACCCAATTATATTGTTCTATTATGCCCGAGAGTGTATATTGGCAACGTATCGTTGTCTACGTTCACAAGAACCAAAGCAGGAACAACATTAGACTACTCGGTTGCGCCTAACGGTATAACTTTTGAAACGTACTTTTCTCATTCAACCGAACAAAGAGTGAAACCAAAATATATTGTTCTATTATGCCCCGAGAGTGTATATTGGCAACGTATCTTTGTCTACGTTCACAAGAACCAAAACCGGAACAACATTACACTACTCAGTTGCGCCCTAACAGTATAACTTTGGAAACAGTACTTTTTCTCATTCCACCGAACAAAGAGTAAAACCCAAATATATTGTTCTATTATGCCCCGAGAGTGTATATTGGCAACGTATCTTTGTCTACGTTCACAAGAACCAAAACCGGAACAACATTACACTACTCGGTTGCGCCTAACGGTATAACTTTAGAAACAGTACTTTTTCTCATTCAACCGAACAAAGAGTGAAACCTAATTATATTGTTCTATTATGCCCCGAGAGTGTATATTGGCAACGTATCGTTGTATACGTTCACAAGAACCAAAACCGGAACAACATAAGACTACCCAGTTGCGCCCAAACAGTATAACTTTGGAAACAGTACTTTTTCTCATTCCACCGAACAAAGAGTAAAACCCAATTATATTGTTCTATTATGCCCCGAGAGTGTATATTGGCAACGTATCATTGTCTACGTTCACAAGAACCAAAACCGGAACAACATTAGACTACTCTGTTGCGCCCTAACAGTATAACTTTCGAAACAGTACTTTTTCTCATTCAACCGAACAAAGAGTGAAACCTAATTATATAGTTCTATTATGCCCCGAGAGTGTATATTGGCAACGTATCGTCTACGTTCACAAGATCAAAAACCGGAACAAAATTACACTACTCAGTTGCGCCCTAACAGTATAACTTTGGAAAGAGTACTTTTTCTCATTCCACCGAACAAAGAGTAAAACCCAATTATATTGTTCTATTATGCCCCGAGAGTGTATATTGGCAACGTATCTTTGTCTACGTTCACAAGAACCAAAACCGGAACAACATTAGACTACTCAGTTGCGCCCTAACAGTATAACTTTAGAAATAGTACTTTTTCTCATTCAACCGAACAAAGAGTGAAACCTAATTATATTGTTCTATTATGCCCCGAGAGTGTATATTGGCAACGTTTCGTTGTCTACGTTCACAAGAACCAAAACCGGAACAACATTAGACTACTCAGTTGCGCCCTAACAGTATAACTTTAGAAACAGTACTTTTTCTCATTCAACCGAACAAAGAGTGAAACCCAATTATATTGTTCTATTATGCCCTGAGAGTGTATAATGGCAACGTATCGTTGTCTACGTTCACAAGAACCAAAACCGGAACTGTTAAGGATTTTGTGTTGGCAAGTTTCGTGAATTGTGTCGGAGTCTTGAAGGATCGGAGCGGATCGAAGATGGTTGAAGAATCCTAGACTTCGAAGAAAAGAGACAAGTTGAATCACGACGTCCGTAAGTTTTTAATTCATAAATATGGTGATTCATACTTAGTTATAGGCATTAGAATCATAAATCATTGTTTAACGGATTAGAAATTATATTGGAACTTTGTAATTTTCAAAAATTGGAAAATTTACAAAGTGTACTTGAACCTGTACGGGTACAGCCATCCCATTACCGTAACTGAACACTGCAGTACGGCCATCATACCCATTCTGGTATGAACGAACCATTACGGGTATGCAGCCATCATACCCATTACCGTGTAACCGAACACGGTACAAGCATGGTTGCTATACCATGACCATCAATCCATTACCGTGTAATGGCCCTTCACGAAAAATCTTCCGTCATTGCATTACCGTGTGGCCCTGTTTTTGTACAAGAAGGTAAAAATCTGATTTTTCTCTAATCCGAATCTAATTGATTCTAAAGTCTATAAATAAGATGTTAGGGTTCTCTAACTCGGTGTGCTTCATGAAAATACATGTTTGAGAAACCCTAGAGGCTAGGAATTCATCTAAAACCTATTTTCTACATCATAGCCTCTTTTAGGTCAAATCGAGATATCATATTGAATATCTATATGTCGATTTGATCTACGTTTCGCTTGGAGTTTTCTTCTTCGGTTTTCTACGATACTCCTAAGCGAAGGATCACCATACTCATGATGCTTCTCATGAACGGCGTCGTGGATTCGGCGTGAGGCGTCGTGGATTCGGCGCGTTTGAAGGCGATTCGTGGATTCGGATCGTTGGCTCGTGGATTCGAGTGGCGTCGTGGATTCGGCGTGATAGAAGCTTCGTGGATTCGAAGTGGTGGCGTTTCGTGGATTCGGGACGTGGCGTTCGTGGACTCGGACGTGAGGCGTGGACAACCCGGAGGATTGCGCGGAGATTCATAGGAGGTTAAGAGAGGTTAAGTCCGTGGAGTCGGTAATCACCTTGTAATCTTTTCTCTTAGTGGATTGTTATTCGCGTGTTGGTCCCGTGGGTTTTTTAGTCCGATTTGGGTTTTTCCCACGTAAATCTCGGTGTGCTTTTTAAGTTCCGCATTTACCTTTGTAAAGCATCGAGGATTGTGGTTTTTGGCCGATACACCTATTCACCCCCCTCTAGGTGTTGTTTGATACAATCTAGATAGATCCTTGGGGCTTCCCCGTAACTCACATTTGGTATCAGAGAGGGAGCTAGATATATTGCTAGCTAATTGCCGAAGAGTTAGTGGGTGTGTTGCAAACTTACGAGATGACTTTTCCTGCTAACCAATCTTCTTCCAAGTCTTTCTCTAAAAGTACAGGGATTGCGTTGAAAACATCAAAAGAAGAAGACGTGGACTCGGATTCCGGCGATGAGGAAGCAAACGACGAGGAATTAGCGGAAGCATACAATCAACTTCTTGTTGAGTCGCGGAAGATGGCGAAACTCAATAAAAAGTTGAGGCGTCGTTTATTCGATCTTGAAGAAGAGAACAAGAATTTGAAGACCACAAATAATACTCTTGAGGAGGAACGGGAATCAATCTTGAATAATAATTCGGTCCTCCAAAAGAAGCTAGAAGAATCGGATTTAATGATCAAATCTACTACGGATAAAGTTGGATTTTTGGAGCATCAATTTGAGGAAACATACAAATCCAACAAAGCATTGACCGAGCAAGTCCATCAACTCAAGTCCGATATTCAAAAGTTTTCTTCGGGATCGAAGAAATTGGATAACATGCTCGGATTGGGTCAAACGAGCAAGTTAGGTCTTGGATACGAACGGACATATGTTGAGAAGGATCAAAAGATGACATCGAAAGTCTCAACAAGTTTGAAGGAGAAGGTGTGTCATAGATGTGGCATCAAAGGACACATCAAAAAGAGTTGCCCGGACAAAAATTTTAAGTCTCAATCGGCAACTTCGAAACGACAATTGGTATCATCTAAAACTCGACATCCCCCACGGAATCAAAAGAAAAATAAATTGAGTCGAGTGCATCAAGCAAACCGTGACTCATATGTGAACCGGAAATCAAAGCCACAAGCGAATCGGACATCTAAGCCTCAACGTCAATATCGATCGAACCCACAACCGAACCGGATTTCTAAGTCGAAGCCACAAGCGGTTTGGGTTTCTAAGCCTCAACAACAACATCAACCGAAGAAACATGCAATGAAACGATCTGCGGTGGACCAAAAGTCAAAACAAGTTGGGCAAATCATCGACAAGCCAAGACAACCGACAATTCGACAAGTTTGGATTCGGAAAGGTGATATCTTTCCATACTCTTCGTCTTAGTTTTTTATGTAATGCTTTGATTGGTGCTTGGTGCATATTTTTATTCATTGCATTACATGATTAGACGATTTTTTGTACTTAGAATTCATTCGTTTTTTAATCATTTTGGAAAGGTGGTTGGGAGTGTGACTGAATTTTTTTTTGAAAGGAGATGATTGAATATCATTATATTGGAGAGATTTATGGTTTTTCAAAGCGTTTTAATCGGTAGTTAAAGTCAATTCAAATTGAATTAAATTCATATTAATTATCGGTTTTACTCCACTTTTTATTATCTTGACGATAATTTAATATGTGATTTCTTCTTACATACATTCATCAAAATTTTGAAATTAATTTTAATCTCTTAGTAATTAATTCATCTTGGGTGTGAATATTGAATATAATTGATGGATATTTGCTAATTGACTAAAATTCGTCAAAATTATTTTCAATTGTGAGATTGTCTAATTTAGGGGGAGTTTTGGATATTTAAAAAAAAAAAAAGAGAAACTCCTATGATTATAAAAGATGTGGAAAGAGTTACATCCTAAAAAGG
This sequence comes from Aechmea fasciata, assembly GCA_025177825.1. NCBI lineage: Eukaryota > Viridiplantae > Streptophyta > Magnoliopsida > Poales > Bromeliaceae > Aechmea > Aechmea fasciata. The sequence continues at coordinate 13,659,629 of CM045934.1, forward strand.
AGTGTGAAAACTACCACCACATGTAGGAAAGAGCTACCACTCCGGTCGTCCGGTACGTGTGTGAAGCTACCACATGAGAAATTATGTGATTAACGGAAAAAGGTTGAAAGAAAATATATATATGAATATTTTAGAATTTTCGGCGTTATAAGGTGGTAGATTGAAAAAGATGCTCAAAGAGCCACCCCCGGTGTTTATGAGCTAAATCTCTATTTTGAACGGGTTGCGACAAATTGGTGTCAATTTTGCTAAATTTCTAAAAATTATTTTTCATCAATTTGCATCTTGATGATTTTAAAACATTAGATTATTTTTAATATCAAATTTTAATGTTTTGATGTCTTTTGAAATCACTTAATATTTTATCTTCATCATAATGATTTTTGGAGTACAACTTTTAATTTTTATGAAATTAATCTAATTTTGAAGGATTTTTGAGAAAACAAGGCAAAATTTTTGATGAGGAGGACACGGAGTGATTTTACCTTTTTGAGCTTCATTATATATGTTTTATCTTTTCACTCCTAGGGCTATCTTTTCTTTATGCATCTAGGTATGAAACTATGAAATACTTACTCTCTGTTTAGTTAGTTTTTCTCTCTATTTGTGTTTTCTTTTGGCAATTTTTGACAAAAAGGGGGAGAATGGAGAACAAGTACAAAAGGAGAGGATATTTGGTATTTGATGCATACACGAAGGGGAGACATACGAAGGAGACGTGATGAGATTGAGGGAGAATGAGAGATAATATTTTTGAAAAGGAATTGGAGAAAAGAACAAAGGGAGAGAAGAGGTATAAAATTAACTTTGAGAATTTGTTGAAAATTTGTTTTGAAGGAAATCAAGACTTCAAGACTCCTAGTTGCGTCTAAGTCATAGAGTTTGTTTTAGGAGATTTGATGTATTTTTGTGTTTCAAATTGTATTTGGACTACATGCGAGAAGTTTGATGTTTTGGTGATGACATTGAACTTCGATTTTCTTTTATGATATAATTTTAGTTAATTTTTGTGTTTTGTCACGAAATTGCCAAAGGGGGAGATTGTTAAGGATTTTGTGTTGGCAAGTTTCGTGAATTGTGTCGGAGTCTTGAAGGATCGGAGCGGATCGAAGATGGTTGAAGAATCCTAGACTTCGAAGAAAAGAGACAAGTTGAATCACGACGTCCGGGTAAGTTTTTAATTCATAATATGGTGATTCATACTTAGTTATAGGCATTAGAATCATAAATCATTGTTTAACGGATTAGAAATTATATTGGAACTTTGTAATTTTCAAAAATTGGAAAATTTACAAAGTGTACAACTCGGTACGACCATCCCATTACCGTGCGAACATGCGGGTGCGCCATCATACCCATTACGTGACTGAACAACCATTACGGACCATCATACCCATTACCGTGTCTGAACTGTAGGTACAAGCATGGTTGCTATACCGGTACTGACCATCAATCCATTACGTGTGGCCCTTCACGAAAAATCTTCCGTCATTGCATTACCGAATGGCCCCGGTACAAGAAGGTAAAAATCTGATTTTTCTCTAATCCGAATCTAATTGATTCTAAAGTCTATAAATAAGATGTTAGGGTTCTCTAACTCGGTGTGCTTCATGAAAATACATGTTTGAGAAACCCTAGAGGCTAGGAATTCATCTAAAACCTATTTTCTACATCATAGCCTCTTTTAGGTCAAATCGAGATATCATATTGAATATCTATATGTCGATTTGATCTACGTTTCGCTTGGAGTTTTCTTCTTCGGTTTTCTACGATACTCCTAAGCGAAGGATCACCATACTCATGATGCTTCTCATGAACGGCGTCGTGGATTCGGCGTGAGGCGTCGTGGATTCGGCGCGTTTGAAGGCGATTCGTGGATTCGGATCGTTGGCTCGTGGATTCGAGTGGCGTCGTGGATTCGGCGTGATAGAAGCTTCGTGGATTCGAAGTGGTGGCGTTTCGTGGATTCGGGACGTGGCGTTCGTGGACTCGGACGTGAGGCGTGGACAACCGGAGGATTGCGCGGAGATTCATAGGAGGTTAAGAGAGGTTAAGTCGTGGAGTCGGTAATCACCTTGTAATCTTTTCTCTTAGTGGATTGTTATTCGCGTGTTGGTCCCGTGGGTTTTTTACTCCGAGTTTGGAGTTTTCCCACGTAAATCTCGGTGTGCTTTTTATTTTCCGCATTTACCTTTTTAAAGCATCGAGAATTGTGGTTTTTGGCCGATACACCTATTCACCCCCCTCTAGGTGTTGTTTGATACAATCTAGATAGATCCTTGGGGCTTCCCCGTAACTCACAGAACAACATAAGACTACCCGGTTGCGCCCAAACGGTATAACTTTGGAAACAGTACTTTTTCTCATTCCACCGAACAAAGAGTAAAACCCAATTATATTGTTCTATTACGCCCGGAGAGTGTATATTGGCAACGTATCGTTGTCTACGTTCACAAGAACCAAAACCGGAACAACATTAAACTACTCAGTTGCGCCCTAACAGTATAACTTTTGAAACAGTACTTTTTCTCATTCAACCGAACAAAGAGTGAAACCCAATTATATAGTTCTATTATGCCCCGAGAGTGTATATTGGCAACGTATCGTTGTCTACGTTCACAAAACCAAAACCGGAACAACATTAAACTACTCGGTTGCGCCCTAACGGTATAACTCTAGAAACGACTTTTTCTCATTCAACGAACAAAGAGTAAAACCCAATTATATTGTTCTATTATGGCAGAGTGTATATTGGCAACGTATCGTTGTCTACGTTCACAAGAACCAAACCGGAACAACATTAGACTACTCGATTGCGCCCTAACGATATAACTTTAGAAACAGTACTTTTTCTCATTCAACCGAACAAAGAGTGAAACCCAATTATATAGTTCTATTATGCCCCGAGAGTGTATATTGGCAACGTATCGTTGTCTACGTTCACAAGAACCAAAACCGAAACAACATAAGAGTACTCAGTTGCGCCCTAACAGTATAACTTTAGAAACAGTACTTTTTCTCATTCAACCGAACAAGGAGTGAAACCTATTTATATTGTTCTATTATGCCCTGAGAGTGTATATTGGCAACGTATCGTTGTGTAAGTTCACAAGAACCAAAACCGGAACAACATTAGACTACTCAGTTGCGCCCTAACAGTATAACTTTAGAAACAGTACTTTTTCACATTCAACCGAACAAAGAGTGAAACCTAATTATATAGTTCTATTATGCCCCGAGAGTGTATATTGGCAACGTATCGTTGTCTACGTTCACAAGAACCAAAAACGGAACAACATTAAACTACTCAGTTGCGCCCTAACAGTATAACTCTAGAAACAGTACTTTTTCTCATTCAACCGAACAAAGAGTAAAACCCAATTACATTGTTCTATTATGGCCCGAGAGTGTATATTGGCAACGTATCATTGTCTACGTTCACAAGAACCAAAACCGGAACAACATTAGACTACTCAGTTGCGCCCTAACAGTATAACTTTAGAAACAGTACTTTTTCTCATTCAACCGAACAAAGAGTGAAACCAAAATATATTGTTCTATTATGCCACGAGAGTGTATATTGGCAACGTATCTTTGTCTACGTTCACAAGAACCAAAGCAGGAACAACATTACACTACTCGGTTGCGCCCTAACGGTATAACTTTGGAAACAGACTTTTCTCATTCCACCGAACAAAGAGTAAAACCCAATTATATTGTTCTATTATGCCCCGAGAGTGTATATTGGCAACGTATCGTTGTCTACGTTCACAAGATCCAAAACCGGAACAACATAAGAGTACTCAGTTGCGCCCTAACAGTATAACTTTAGAAACAGTACTTTTTCTCATTCAACCGAACAAGGAGTGAAACCTATTTATATTGTTCTATTATGCCCTGAGAGTGTATATTGGCAACGTATCGTTGTCTAAGTTCACAAGAACCAAAACCGGAACAACATTAGACTACTCAGTTGCGCCCTAACAGTATAACTTTAGAAACAGTACTTTTTCACATTCAACCGAACAAAGAGTGAAACCTAATTATATAGTTCTATTATGCCCCGAGAGTGTATATTGGCAACGTATCGTTGTCTACGTTCACAAGAACCAAAACCGGAACAACATTAAACTACTCAGTTGCGCCTAACGGTATAACTCTAGAAACGATTTTTTCTCATTCAACCGAACAAAGAGTAAAACCCAATTACATTGTTCTATTATGGCCCGAGAGTGTATATTGGCAACGTATCGTTGTCTACGTTCACAAGAACCAAAACCGGAACAACATTAGACTACTCAGTTGCGCCCTAACAGTATAACTTTAGAAACAGTACTTTTTCTCATTCATCCGAACAAAGAGTGAAACCTAATTATATTGTTCTATTATGCCCCGAGAGTGTATATTGGCAACGTATCGTTGTCTACGTTCACAAGAACCAAAACCGGAACAACATAAGACTACTCAGTTGCGCCCTAACAGTATAACTTTAGAAACAGTACTTTTTCTCATTCAACGGAACAAAGAGTGAAACCTATTTATATTGTTCTATTATGCCCTGAGAGTGTATATTGGCAACGTATCGTTGTCTAAGTTCACAAGAACCAAAACCGGAACAACATTAGACTACTCAGTTGCGCCCTAACAGTATAACTTTAGAAACAGTACTTTTTCTCATTCAACCGAACAAAGAGTGAAACCTAATTATATAGTTCTATTATGCCCCGAGAGTGTATATTGGCAACGTATCGTTGTCTACGTTCACAAGAACCAAAACCGGAACAACATTAGACTACTCAGTTGCGCCCTAACAATATAACTATAGAAACAGTACTTTTTCTCATTCAACCGAACAAAGAGTAAAACCCAATTATATTGTTCTATTATGGCCCGAGAGTGTATATTGGCAACGTATCGTTGTCTACGTTCACAAGAACCAAAACCGGAACAACATTAGACTACTCAGTTGCGCCCTAACAGTATAACTTTAGAAACAGTACTTTTTCTCATTCAACCGAACAAAGAGTGAAACCTAATTATATAGTTCTATTATGCCCCGAGAGTGTATATTGGCAACGTATCGTTGTCTACGTTCACAAGAACCAAAACCGGAACAACATTAGACTACTCAGTTGCGCCCTAACAGTATAACTTTAGAAACAGTACTTTTTCTCATTCAACCGAACAAGGAGTGAAACCTATTTATATTGTTCTATTATGCCCCGAGAGTGTATATTGGCAACGTATCGTTGTCTACGTTCACAAGAACCAAAACCGGAACAACATTAGACTACTCAGTTGCGCCCTAACAGTATAACTTTAGAAACAGTACTTTTTCTCATTCAACCGAACAAAGAGTGAAACCTAATTATATAGTTCTATTATGCCCCGAGAGTGTATATTGGCAACGTATCGTTGTCTACGTTCACAAGAACCAAAAACGGAACAACATTAGACTACTCAGTTGCGCCCTAACAGTATAACTTTAGAAACAGTACTTTTTCTCATTCAACCGAACAAAGAGTGAAACCTGAATAAATAGTTCTATTATGACCCGAGAGTGTATATTGTCAACGTATCATTGTCTACGTTCACAAGAACCAAAACCGGAACAACATTAGACTACTCAGTTGCGCCCTAACAGTATAACTTTAGAAACAGTACTTTTTCTCATTCAACCGAACAAAGAGTGAAACCTAATTATATAGTTCTATTATGCACCGAGAGTGTATATTGGCAACGTTTCGTTGTCTACGTTCACAAGAACCAAAACCGGAACAACATAAGACTACTCAGTTGCGCCCTAACAGTATAACTTTAGAAACAGTACTTTTTCTCATTCAACGGAACAAAGAGTGAAACCTATTTATATTGTTCTATTATGCCCGGAGAGTGTATATTGGCAACGTATCGTTGTCTAAGTTCACAAGAACCAAAACCGGAACAACATTAGACTACTCAGTTGCGCCCTAACAGTATAACTTTAGAAACAGTACTTTTTCACATTCAACCGAACAAAGAGTGAAACCTAATTATATAGTTCTATTATGCCCCGAGAGTGTATATTGGCAACGTATCGTTGTCTACGTTCACAAGAACCAAAACCGGAACAACATAAGACTACTCGATTGCGCCACAACGGTATAACTTTAGAAACAGTACTTTTTCTCATTCAACCGAACAAAGAGTGAAACCTAATTATATTGTTCTATTATGCCCCGAGAGTGTATATTGGCAACGTATCGTTGTCTACGTTCACAAGAACCAAAACCGGAACAACAAAAGACTACTCAGTTGCGCCCTAACAGTATAACTTTAGAAACAGTACTTTTTCTCATTCAACCGAACAAAGAGTGAAACCAAATTATATAGTTCTATTATGCCCCGAGAGTGTATATTGGCAACGTATCGTTGTCTACGTTCACAAGAACCAAAACCGGAACAACATTAAACTACTCAGTTGCGCCCTAACAGTATAACTCTAGAAACAGTACTTTTTCTCATTCAACCGAACAAAGAGTAAAACCCAATTACATTGTTCTATTATGCCCCGAGAGTGTATATTGGCAACGTATCGTTGTCTAAGTTCACAAGAACCAAAACCGGAACAACATTAGACTACTCAGTTGCGCCCTAACGGTATAACTTTAGAAACGGTACTTTTTCACATTCAAGAACAAAGAGTGAAACCTAATTATATAGTTCTATTATGCCCCGAGAGTGTATATTGGCAACGTATCGTTGTCTACGTTCACAAGAACCAAAACCGGAACAACATTAAACTACTCAGTTGCGCCTAACGGTATAACTTTAGAAACAGTACTTTTACTCATTCAACCGAACAAAGAGTGAAACCCAATTATATTGTTCTATTATGGCCCGAGAGTGTATATTGGCAACGTATCGTTGTCTACGTTCACAAGAACCAAAACCGGAACAACATTAGACTACTCAGTTGCGCCCTAACAGTATAACTTTAGAAACAGTACTTTTTCTCATTCAACCGAACAAAGAGTGAAACCTAATTATATAGTTCTATTATGCCCCGAGAGTGTATATTGGCAACGTATCGTTGTCTACGTTCACAAGAACCAAAAGCGGAACAACATTAGACTACTCAGTTGCGCCCTAACAGTATAACTTTAGAAACAGTACTTTTTCTCATTCAACCGAACAAGGAGTGAAACCTAATTATATTGTTCTATTATGCCCCGAGAGTGTATATTGGCAACGTATCGTTGTCTACGTTCACAAGAACCAAAACCGGAACAACATAAGACTACTCAGTTGCGCCCTAACAGTATAACTTTAGAAACAGTACTTTTTCACATTCAACCGAACAAAGAGTGAAACCTAATTATATAGTTCTATTATGCCCCGAGAGTGTATATTGGCAACGTATCGTTGTCTACGTTCACAAGAACCAAAAACGGAACAACATTAGACTACTCAGTTGCGCCCTAACAGTATAACACTAGAAACGTACTTTTCTCATTCAACCGAACAAAGAGTGAAACCCAATTATATTGTTCTATTATGCCCCGAGAGTGTATATTGGCAACGTATCATTGTCTACGTTCACAAGAACCAAAGCAGGAACAACATTAGACTACTCGGTTGCGCCTAACAGTATAACTTTAGAAACAGTACTTTTTCTCATTCAACCGAACAAAGAGTGAAACCTAATTATATAGTTCTATTATGCCCCGAGAGTGTATATTGGCAACGTTTCGTTGTCTACGTTCACAAGAACCAAAACCGGAACAACATAAGACTACTCAGTTGCGCCTAACGGTATAACTTTAGAAACGATGCTTTTTCTCATTCAACCGAACAAAGAGTGAAACCTATTTATATTGTTCTATTATGCCCCGAGAGTGTATATTGGCAACGTATCGTTGTCTACGTTCACAAGAACCAAAACCGGAACAACATTAGACTACTCAGTTGCGCCCTAACAGTATAACTTTAGAAACGGTACTTTTTCACATTCGAACAAAGAGTGAAACCTAATTATATAGTTCTATTATGCCCGAGAGTGTATATTGGCAACGTATCGTTGTCTACCTTCACAAGAACCAAAACCGGAACAACATTAGACTACTCGGTTGCGCCCTAACAGTATAACTTTGGAAACAGTACTTTTTCTCATTCAACCGAACAAAGAGTGAAACCTAATTATATTGTTCTATTATGCCCCGAGAGTGTATATTGGCAACGTATCGTTGTCTACGTTCACAAGATCCAAAACCGGAACAACATTAGACTACTCAGTTGCGCCCTAACAGTATAACTTTAGAAACAGTACTTTTTCTCATTCAACCGAACAAAGAGTGAAACCAAATTATATAGTTCTATTATGCCCCGAGAGTGTATATTGGCAACGTATCGTTGTCTACGTTCACAAGAACCAAAACCGGAACAACATTAAACTACTCAGTTGCGCCCTAACAGTATAACTCTAGAAACAGTACTTTTCTCATTCAACCGAACAAAGAGTAAAACCCAATTACATTGTTCTATTATGGCCCGAGAGTGTATATTGGCAACGTATCGTTGTCTAAATTCACAAGAACCAAAACCGGAACAACATTAGACTACTCAGTTGCGCCCTAACAGTATAACTTTAGAAACAGTACTTTTTCACATTCAACCGAACAAAGAGTGAAACCTAATTATATAGTTCTATTATGCCCCGAGAGTGTATATTGGCAACGTATCGTTGTCTACGTTCACAAGAACCAAAACCGGAACAACATTAAACTACTCGATTGCGCCCTAACGGTATAACTCTAGAAACAGTACTTTTTCTCATTCAACCGAACAAAGAGTAAAACCCAATTATATTGTTCTATTATGGCCCGAGAGTGTATATTGGCAACGTATCGTTGTCTACGTTCACAAGAACCAAAACCGGAACAACATTAGACTACTCAGTTGCGCCCTAACAGTATAACTTTAGAAACAGTACTTTTTCTCATTCAACCGAACAAAGAGTGAAACCTAATTATATAGTTCTATTATGCCCCGAGAGTGTATATTGGCAACGTATCGTTGTCTACGTTCACAAGAACCAAAACCGGAACAACATAAGACTACTCAGTTGCGCCCTAACAGTATAACTTTAGAAACAGTACTTTTTCTCATTCAACCGAACAAAGAGTGAAACCTAATTATATTGTTCTATTATCTCCCGGGAGTGTATATTGGCAACGTATCGTTGTCTACGTTCACAAGAACCAAAACCGGAACAACATTAGACTACTCAGTTGCGCCCTAACAGTATAACTTTAGAAACAGTACTTTTTCACATTCAACCGAACAAAGAGTGAAACCTAATTATATAGTTCTATTATGCCCCGAGAGTGTATATTGGCAACGTATCGTTGTCTACGTTCACAAGAACCAAAACCGGAACAACATTAGACTACTCGGTTGCGCCTAACGGTATAACTTTAGAAACAGTACTTTTTCTCATTCAACCGAACAAAGAGTGAAACCTAATTATATTGTTCTATTATGCCCCGAGAGTGTATATTGGCAACGTATCGTTGTCTACGTTCACAAGATCCAAAACCGGAACAACATAAGACTACTCAGTTGCGCCCTAACAGTATAACTTTAGAAACAGTACTTTTTCTCATTCAACCGAACAAAGAGTGAAACCTAATTATAAAGTTCTATTATGCCCCGAGAGTGTATATTGGCAACGTATCGTTGTCTACGTTCACAAGAACCAAAACCGGAACAACATAAGACTACTCAGTTGCGCCCAAACAGTATAACTTTGGAAACAGTACTTTTCTCATTCCCCAGAACAAAGAGTGAAACCCAATTATATTGTTCTATTATGCCCCGAGAGTGTATATTGGCAACGTATCGTTGTCCTCGTTCACAAGAACCAAAACCGGAACAACATTAGACTACTCAGTTGCGCCCTAACAGTATAACTTTAGAAACAGTACTTTTTCTCATTCAACCGAACGAAGAGTGAAACCTATTTATATTGTTCTATTATGCCCTGAGAGTGTATATTGGCAACGTATCGTTGTCTAAGTTCACAAGATCCAAAACCGGAACAACATTAGACTACTCAGTTGCGCCCTAACAGTATAACTTTGGAAACAGTACTTTTTCTCATTCCACCGAACAAAGAGTGAAACCTAATTATATTGTTCTATTATGCCCCGAGAGTGTATATTGGCAACGTATCATTGTCTACGTTCACAAGAACCAAAACCGAACAACATTAGACTACTCAGTTGCGCCCTAACAGTATAACTTTAGAAACTGTACTTTTTCTCATTCAACCGAACAAAGAGTGAAACCTAATTATATAGTTCTATTATGCCCCGAGAGTGTATATTGGCAACGTATCGTTGTCTACGTTCACAAGAACCAAAACCGGAACAACATTAGACTACTCAGTTGCGCCCTAACAGTATAACTTTGGAAACAGTACTTTTTCTCATTCCACCGAACAAAGAGTAAAACCCAATTATATTGTTCTATTATGCCCCGAGAGTGTATATTGGCAACGTATCATTGTCTACGTTCACAAGAACCAAAACCGGAACAACATTAGACTACTCATGTAAGGAAGTGAATTCTCAAAATATGAGGATTGTACTTCATCCGGAATCGACTAAGTGTCGTGGTGGTGAGAATCGGAGAGATCGAAGCTGACTCTAAGCCAAAAAGTGCATTAGAGTAGACCCCGACCGCAAATGGTGCAAACTGCTCCATTCTGCAGTTTTTGGCCAGTGGAGACCGGACACCCCATGGAGACCGGATGCCACAAGGAGCCCTGCTGTGCAGGGGAAGAAATTCGGCTAAGTCCAGAAATACTAGCTCTCGGGATCCGGACAATGAGGAATGTCCGGACATCCATTGTCCGGACAATCCGTGAAGACCGGACCCCGTACGCTGGAGAAACTGGCCTGAGGGTTTTTCGTAAGCCAATCCGTGAATTCTCGAAATCCGAGAGTTGCACCATGTTTAGAATCGACTGATTGTCGATTAGATGGACTTCGGGAAGTTCGAAGTTGATCCGAAGGCAAAAAGTGCACCGGAGTTGCTCCCGGTGAAGTTCGAAGCCTTCGGGCGTTTTTGTGCGCGTAGGCGCGAAAACGGAACCCGAAGAGCTATGTCGGGTTGCGAGCTGAATCCGACATTAGCGTGGATGAAAAGATGATGAAAAAGTGTTCGAAAACATGTTTGGAAAGTCTCGGTGCGATTTGAAAAGAATCGGAGGCAAGGCAAGCGAAAAACGGAGAAGAAACGAAAAATGCTGAAATTTGGCTAAGTCCTTAAAAGTTGGGCTGAGGAGACCCACTGGGTCCGGACAAGGGAATGCTGTCCGGACAATGGATGTCCGGACAATGGATCTTTGTCCGGACACGATGGCTGTCAAATGGGCAAAAATGGATTTCGCAGGCCATTGTCCGGACATTGAGGGGATGTCCGGACCCTGCAGCCCGAAAATGCCCAGTTTGGTGCAGTTTGAATTGTTGAGGGGGCTTTTGGCATTTTGTTACAATAGAGCCTATAGAGGGCTTCTCCTCTCTCCCTCATTGTTATTTCCCACACACACACAACATAACACTCTCCCTCTCTCTCTCTAGAAAGAAGGAGAAGAGGATAGAAGAAGGAGAAGGAGAAGTAGAAGGAGATTTTGGTGGAGAAGCAAGCTAAGAGGAAGATCCTTAGCTTCATCTTCTTCCTCTCCACCATTGGAGCTTCTACTTGAGGTAAGCTCTTGTGAGCTTTCATGGTAGACTTTGCTAGGATGGGTTTTATCCTTTGGGGATAATTTTTATGGAACCCTAGCATCTCTAAGAAGTGATTTACACCGTCGATTCGAGCTATAATGTGGGATTTTGCTCGGGGCAAAATTCTAGGGCTCAAATTGGGGCTTTTCTTAGGAAGGGGTTTTGATCTCTTTTAACCTCATTTCTAACATATTGTTAGGTCCACGAACGCGTGCGAGGCGACGGTTCGTCGATTCGGCGAACGGTTTAAGCGATCCGAGCCAAACAAAGGCTTTCAGCTTTGGTTTTGACCCGAGGAGTCAAAGTAGGCATTGGAGGCAACGAAAGCGGCGTTGTTGCTTCAAGGAACGTCCCAAAAGGTGGGGGGTGTCTTGCCGAAGCCGTTGGGCTCCCTTTTATGTCTAAGTAAATATTGGTCATATTGCATATATATGTACATATGTATATAGTTTTCATGCATGATAGGGTTAGTATGATTAAATGACTATTCTAGTGTGCCTCCTTATCGTGCGTGACTATGGTGTTGCATTAGGACATAGGAGTATGCTTGCATACCTTCCTTATCGTGCGGCACCATAGGCTTGCATTTGGACATAGGAAGCAAAGGAATGAGTATAATGACATTGAACCCTAGAGACAATTTAATTATGCATGATTATCAACTAGAGATACATGAACCAAGTATAGAGCTTGATAATTGACGTTATGACGTTATGACTTAGTGTAAAGAACACTAGAGATATGTGAATGTGAACCAAGTATACAACTTGATGATTAACATTATGACATAGTATAAAGAATACTAGTGACATGTATACCAAGTAGATCACATGATGACTAGTGGTATTGAACTTAGTGTAAAGAACACTAGAGCTACAAGAACCAAGCATAGAACTTGATGAATGACAATGGTATGTGACATAGTGTTAGAGAACACCTATGTATGATTCCCCTGCGTGGATGCCCTCCAAATGGAGGAGAAGATCATACTCACACGATCTGCTCGAGCGCTCGTGGTTGGTCGCTCCACACGAGTAGTGCGAGTCTCCGGTCTTGGCACGTGATTCGATAGGGATAGCCTATGTGGGGTCCCGAGGGATAGCCTATGTGGGGTCCGCGGACAACCCATGAGGTTGAATGTGTTGAGTCGTGGGCGTGCCTACGGGCTAGCCAAGGATTGGGTAATAACATAAGAACATAATGAGTATTTCATACATACTTGATTGGAACATAGTAGCATGATAGATATTTCATAACTATATCATGATCTTGTTGTTTCAGGCATAGCAGTAGTTGCATTGTTTATATCATGCTTTACTTACCGCAGTTACAGCTTTAAATTATCTATCTATCTATCTACCTGCTTTTGCCTGCTTAGACCTAGTGGGGAGATCGGTGGGGTCGGTGGCCGAGCCCACTGGGAACTAAGGAAGTTAGTTCTCACTCTATCACAGGTACTAGCTCCCGGGCGGTCGAGGAGGATCGTGGTAAGGGCATCGCGCCCTAGTTGATAGTGGCCACCTACTTGCATTAGAGCCACCGTGGTATATTTTGGAGTCAAAATTGTATAAAGAAATGATGTAACCTAGATTTTGGGAGATGAACATGTATTTATATTTTGAAGTTAAACAATGTAAACGAATGTTGAATGATTGTAATAGTTAGACTCTTCTATATTACTTGTATGGAATACTTGTATCTTGCTCTTATTGTTGTTCGCACCTTTAGGTGCATCTTTTTGTCATGTATGATGTAGAATTTCATTTCTGGGCAATTCTTTGTACATGACTTGTTGTCGAGCCTTGGGCGGACGGGGAGAGTCTTTGTCAGTTCGGCGCACGATCGCGTTCTCGAGCAGACCAAATTGGTAGCGGTCTCGGGGCGTGACAGGTATTCTTTTGGTATCAGAGCAATTAAGAGCAAGTAAAGAGAGAGTCTAGGATGGACCTAGGAAACCCTAGGACGGTGAACCCTAAGGCTATAGGTGCGTGAGCGAAACGTGGACCTATGCCATGTGGCGGAAGTTAATTCGATTGGGTCGAAGTAACGGTTGAGATGTCTCTAGTATTGAATAGAGATGGATTCAAGGGTATTAGTTCTTGGCTTGAAGTGTTTGTGTTGGGCGTGACAACATGACAGGAGTCTAGAATAAGTACACTTGTGTGCTTCCGCCTAATTCTTAAATGTTGAGTCGTTGTTAATCACGAGTAAGTAGATGGGTTAAGATAACTAACCCAGTTATTGCGTTTCAGGAACTAATGCCTCCGAGACGCTACACGCGTAGGTCGGGTCCGGCATCATCGTCGGGAGACCCGGATCTACCTGGACCCCCTTTGGCGCCAGAGTCGACGGGCCCTAGCGAGGTGCAGGAGTTACGAACGCAGATGACTGCGTTGACGGGTCGGTTCGATCGGCTCCAAGAGCTAATGGAGCAACGAGATAGCGGCGGCAGCTGCGGCGACGGCGAGAATCGTGCTCCACCCGCGCCCCCGGTACACGTACGAGGCGGGCGAGGGCGAGGTGTGGCGGCGATTCCGGTGGCGGCGTGTCCTCCGCCGGCGAGTGCACTTCCGGCGGCGTCGGGTTCGGCAAGCCCCGATGCTTCGGCGAGGGGGCGGAACAAGGCGGTTGTTGACGGCCCTTATCAGGTTCATGAAGTTCCACCCACCAATCTTCGAAGGCGGACAAGTGGAGCCGGAGATAGTGGAGTCATGGATTGACTCAATGGAAACGATGTTCGGGGACTTTCACACCTCGGAACAAGACAAGGTCTACTTCGCCACGCATTGTCTCGCGAAGACGGCGAAGGTGTGGTGGAAGCGACTGAAGCGTGATAGGCCTTCTGATCTCCCACCTATTACTTGGGAGGAGTTCAAGAGAGGAAATGTACGCCAACTACTTCCGGACACGGTGAAGCGAAAGTTGCGGGAGAAGTTCGAACTTTGAGGCGGGGAGACCGCTACGTGGCGGAGTTCGAGCGAGGAATTCTCCCACATTATAGGCGTGTTCGGAAGTTGTGCGAGACAGCCAGAGGCCGTGCGGGCGGTTCTTGCGAGGACTCGGGCAGTATATATCGGGCGGTGCGGATACTTAAGCTCACTACTTATCTTTGAGATTTTTGATCGTGCAACGTGGGCGGAGCACGGTGACGCTCATGTGCGCGAACGTGAGCTTATGGCGGCGTCCAAGGATAAGGAAAGAAGCGATCAGGTGGTCCTTCGGGGGGACAATCAAGTTCTAAGAAGCCCCCGAAGAACCCACGAACGCAGTCGTGGAGTCGTGGACCGCAGAGGTGCACTATTTGTGGCGGCGGGAATCATCGGGCACATCAATGCGGGCAGTGGGCAAGTGCTACAAGCGTGGACAAGAAGGGCATATTAGCCGCAGCGTCCGGCGAGGGCCCCGCCTACCCGTCGGTGGCATCGACTCCGGCGGCAGGCTTACTATGGAGGAGCTCCACCTGCTGCTATATCGGCTGGACGCGCGATGGCTCCGCGTCAGCCCGAGTTGGCACGACCAGCGCCGAGCGGACGGGTATTCGCCGCGCAGGCCCAAGTGGAGGAACTGCTTGAAGGCGAACGGCGTGAAGTTGTGGCGGTATGGTTTTAGTTAATGGAGTACGCTCCAGAGCTTTGTTTGACACGGGTGCCACTAATTCAATCATAAGTAAATCATTTGCACGAGCTCATGATATAGATATAAAGGCTTGTGAAAAGGTGTGGCGAATGGATAGTCCCGGTCAGGTAATTCATATTTATAAAGAATGCCCTGCATGTCCAGTGCGAGATAGGTAGTGGATAATGCCAATCCGAACCTTAGTGCTAAAAGGGTTGAAGGATTTTGACGTGATATTGGGCATGGAGCTTTCGAAATACTATGCGTCGATTGGCGCAAGGAGAAAGTGATCACGTTTCGCGAGCCAGGACAAGAAGAACTTGTTTACAAGGCATGTAAGAGTTCCTGCTTCGCCGCGACAGTGTCAGCGACGAGGGCGAGGAAGCTTGTTAGCAGCGGTTGCGCTGCCTATATGGCGACCGTTGTAGAAGTTGAGCGAGTGACCCCGACACTCGAGGAACTATCAGTAGTTCGGGAGTTCCCCGACGTATTTCCTACCGAATTACCGGGAATACCGCCAGAGCGGGAAATCG
This sequence comes from Aechmea fasciata, assembly GCA_025177825.1. Classification (NCBI taxonomy): domain Eukaryota; kingdom Viridiplantae; phylum Streptophyta; class Magnoliopsida; order Poales; family Bromeliaceae; genus Aechmea; species Aechmea fasciata. The sequence continues at coordinate 13,675,548 of CM045934.1, forward strand.
AGTTTGTAATCGACTTGGTTCCCGGAACCGCGCCGATTTCGAAGGCTCCGTATCGGATGGCGCCGGCGGAATTAAAAGAGTTGAGGGCGCAATTGTTGGATCTCCTTGATAAGGAATTCATCCGGCGAGCGTATCGCCGTGGGAGCCCGGTATTATTTGTGCGGAAGAAAGATGGAACGTTTCGACTGCGTGGATTACCGCGAGTTGAACAAGGTCACGATTAAGAACAAGGATCCGTTACCCAGAATCGCTGACTTGTTCGATCAATTACAAGGGTCGAGTGTTTACTCAAAGATTGACCTCCAATCAGGCTATCATCAGTTGAGGATTAAGCCGGAGGATGTTCAGAAAACAGCATTCCGTACGCGGTACGGACATTATGAATTCACGGTGATGCCGTTTGGGCTCACGAATGCCCCGGCAGCGTTCATGGACTTAATGAACCGTGTCTTCGGGAAGTACTTAGACCAGTTGTGGTAGTCTTCATAGATGACATCGGTCTATTCCCGCGATGACGAGGAACATGCGGAGCATTTACGCTTAGTACCTCAAATCCTTCGGGAGGAGAAGTAATATGCCAAACTGAAGAAGTGCGACTTTTGCCTGAGCGAAGTTGCATTTCTGGGGCACGTTATTTCCGAGGCGGAATTTACGGTGACCGAGGAAAATAGAGGCAATCAAGGATTGGCCGCGCCCTACGAATGTCACGGAAGTCCGAAGCTTTGTGGGCTTAGCGGGCTATTATAGGCGGTTCGTGGAAGGTTTCTCTAAAATTGTAATTCCACTTACCCGTCTAACGAAGAAAGGCACCAAGTTTATTTGGAGCGACGAGTGCGACCGGCGTTTCCAAGAGTTGAAGGATAGATTGACTTCGACTCGGTGCTCGCGTTGCGGTGCAAGGCGAAGACTTCGTGGTTTATAGCGACGCGTCTTATTCGAGCTTGGGGTGTGTTCGATGCGGGCGGGAAGGTAATCGCATATGCGTCCGTCGATTGAAGACCTATGAGAAGAACTACGCTATCCATGACTTAGAGCTAGCCGTTGTGGTATTTGCTCTTAAGTTGTGGGGACATTATCTTTATGGCGCGCGTTGCGAGATATACACGGACCACAAAAGTCTGAAGTATCTATTTACGCGAGAAAGAGTGAATATGCGCCAACGGCGGTAGATTATTAAAGGATTATGATGTCTCGATCCTTTACCACCCCGGGAAGGCGAATGTAGTCGCCGATGCTCTTAGCAGAAAGTCGGTAGAGAATCTTGCGTTGAAGGTTACGGCTCAGGATCAATTATGCTTGGAGATGAAACGGCTAGATCTTGAGGTAGTGGCTCCAGAAGTACCGGCTATTTTAGCGGCTCTTATTGTTACACCGAGCTTGTTGGAGCGGATCAAGAGTCTTCAATCTGCGGACCCTAATCTCCAAAAGGTGCGGCGTGACATTGAGAGCGGGCACGGTGGCGACTTCACCGTGGATGCCGCGGGTGCACGCCGGTTCCGCAACCGGTGGTGTGTACCCAAGAATGAAGAGGTCCGAAAACTGATTTTGGAGGAAGCTCATCGGGCTCCTTACAGTATTCACCCGGGCGGCACCAAGATGTACAAGGACTTGAAAATGCGATGCGGTGGCGGGGATGAAAGCGGACATTGGGCGCTTTGTGGCGCAATGTTTAGTATGTCAGCAAGTAAAGGCGGAGCGCCGATACCCAGCAGGAAAGCTTCAAAGCCTACCTATCCCAGTTTGGAAGTGGGAGGATATCGCGATGGATTTCGTGGTCGGACTGCCTCGTTCGACGGGCGGCCACGACGCGATTTGGGTGATTGTGGACCGCATGTCAAAGTCCGCACACTTTCTACCGATCCACACTACAGTCGGGCGAGCGGCGCAGGTATATCTTGATGAGGTGGTCAGGTTGCATGGGGTGCCGAAGTCGATTGTGTCAGATCGAGATCCCCGATTCACCTCACATTTCTGGAAGAACCTACAGGAAGCCCTTGGCACACGACTCGAGTTTAGTACCGCATTTCACCCTCAGACAGATGGACAGTCAGAGAGGACTATTCAGATTCTGGAGGATATGTTGCGGGCGTGTGTCATTGACTATAAAGGAAGTTGGGCCAAATATTTGCCGATGGCCGAGTTCGCCTACAACAATAGCTACCAAGCTAGTGTGGAGATGGCACCGTTTGAGGTCCTCTACGGGCGGAAGTGCCGATCTCCAGTACACTGGGGTGATGTGGGTGAGCGGGCCGTGGTTGGTCGCGAAGTATTGCGGGAGGCAGAAGAGAAAGTTCGCCTTGCTCGCCAACGGATGCTTACGGCGCAATCGAGACAGCAAAGTTATGCGAATAAGCGCCGAAGAGACTTGGAATTCGCGGTAGGAGACCGCGTGTTCTTGAAGGTTTCGCCTATGAGAGGCGTGAGGCGGTTTGGAGTTCGAGGAAAGCTAAGTCCTCGATACATTGGACCGTTCGAAGTGTTGGAACGTATTGGAGCGGTAGCATATCGGATTGCATTGCCGCCGCACCTAGCGGACGTTCACAACGTGTTTCACATTTCCAACCTTCGGAAATATGTTCACAATCCCGAACATGCCATGATGTTTGAACCGCCGGAGCTTCAAGAGGACTTGAGCTACGAAGAGTTTCCGGTGGCAATTATTGCTCGGGAGGTGCGCAAGTTACGGAATCGCGAAATTCCTTATGTTCGAGTTCGGTGGAGTAATCACGACGATCGTGAAGCCACTTGGGAACTCGAGAGCGAGATGAAAACGCATCATCCTCATTTATTCGAGGAGTGAGGTATGAATTTAAATTTAAGTTTGAGTTAAGTTTAATTTAAGGGTTCGTTTCGAGGACGAAACTCTTTTTAAGGCGGGGAGGATGTAAGAAAGTGAATTCTCAAAATATGAGGATTGTACTTCATCCGGAATCGACTAAGTGTCGTGGTGGTGAGAATCGGAGAGATCGAAGCTGACTCTAAGCCAAAAAGTGCATTAGAGTAGACCCCGACCGCAAATGGTGCAAAGCGCTCCATTCTGCGGTTTTTGGCCGATGGAGACCAGGACACCCCATGGAGACCAGGATGCCACAAGGAGCCTCTTGTGCGGGGGAAGAAGTCGGCTAAGTCCAAAAATACTAGCTCTCGGGATCCGGACAATGAGGAATGTCCGGACATCCATTGTCCGGACAATCCGTGAAGACCGGACCCCGTACGCTGGAGAAACTGGCCTGAGGGTTTTTCGTAAGCCAATCCGTGAATTCTCGAAATCCGAGAGTTGCACCATGTTTAGAATCGACTGATTGTCGATTGGATGGACTTCGGGAAGTTCGAAGTTGATCCGAAGGCAAAAAGTGCACCGGAGTTGCTCCCGGTGAAGTTCGAAGCCTTCGGGCGTTTTTGTGCGCGTAGGCGCGAAAACGGAACCCGAAGCGCTATGTCGGGTTGCGAGCTGAATCCGACATTAGCGTGGATGAAAAGATGATGACCAAGTGTTCGAAAACATGTTTGGAAAGTCTCGGTGCGATTTGAAAAGACTCGGAGGCACGACGAGCAATGAAAACGGAGAAGAAACGAAAAATGCTGAAATTTGGCTAAGTCCTTAAATGTTGGGCTGAGGAGACCCACTGGGTCCGGACAAGGGAATGCTGTCCGGACAATGGATGTCCGGACAATGGATGCTGTCCGGACACGATGGTCAAATGGGCAAAAATGGATTTCGCAGTCTTTGTCCAGGACATTGAGGGGATGTCCAGGTCCTGTGACAGAAAAATGCCGGTTGGTTGTGGTGTTGAGGGGGCTTTTGGCATTTTGTTACAATAGAGCCTATAGAGGGCTTCTCCTCTCTCCCTCATTGTTATTTCCCACACACACACAACATAACACTCTCCCTCTCTCTCTCTAGCAAGAAGAAGGAGAAGAGGATAGAAGAAGGAGAAGGAGAAGTAGAAGGAGATTTTGGTGGAGAAGCAAGCTAAGAGGAAGATCCTTAGCTTCATCTTCTTCCTCTCCACCATTGGAGCTTCTACTTGAGGTAAGCTCTTGTGAGCTTTCATGGTAGACTTTGCTAGGATGGGTTTTATCCTTTGGGGATAATTTTTATGGAACCCTAGCATCTCTAAGAAGTGATTTACACCGTCGATTCGAGCTCTAATGTGGGATTTTGCTCGGGGCAAAATTCTAGGGCTCAAATTGGGGCTTTTCTTAGGAAGGGGTTTTGATCTCTTTTAACCTCATTTCTAACATATTGTTAGGTCCACGAACGCGTGCGAGGCGACGGTTCGTCGATTCGGCGAACGGTTTAAGCGATCCGAGCCAAACAAAGGCTTTCGACTTTGGTTTTGACCAGGAGTCAAAGTAGGCATTGGAGGCAACGAAAGCGGCGTTGTTGCTTCAGGAACGTCCCAAAAGGTGGGGGTGTCTTACCGAAGCCGTTGGGCTCCCTTTTATGTCTAAGTAAATATTGGTCATATTGCATATATATGTACATATGTATATAGTTTTCATGCATGATAGGGTTAGTATGATTAAATGACTATTCTAGTGTGCCTCCTTATCGTGCGTGACTATGGTGTTGCATTAGGACATAGGAGTATGCTTGCATACCTTCCTTATCGTGCGGCACCATAGGCTTGCATTTGGACATAGGAAGCAAAGGAATGAGTATAATGACATTGAACCCTAGAGACAATTTAATTATGCATGATTATCAACTAGAGATACATGAACCAAGTATAGAGCTTGATAATTGACGTTATGAAGTTATGACTTAGTGTAAAGAACACTAGAGATATGTGAATGTGAACCAAGTATACAACTTGATGATTAACATTATGACATAGTATAAAGAATACTAGTGACATGTATACCAAGTAGATCACATGATGACTAGTGGTATTGAACTTAGTGTAAAGAACACTAGAGCTACAAGAACCAAGCATAGAACTTGATGAATGACAATGGTATGTGACATAGTGTTAGAGAACACCTATGTATGATTTCCCTGCGTGGATGCCCTCCAAATGGAGGAGAAGATCATACTCACACGGTCTGCTCGGCGCTCGTGGTTGGTCGCTCCACACGAGTAGTGCGAGTCTCGGAGGTCTTGGCACGTGATTCGATAGGGATAGCCTATGTGGGGTCCCGAGGGATAGCCTATGTGGGGTCCCGGACAACCCATGAGGTTGAATGTGTTGAGTCGTGGGCGTGCCTACGGGCTAGCCAAGGATTGGGTAATAACATAAGAACATAATGAGTATTTCATACATACTTGATTGGAACATAGTAGCATGATAGATATTTCATAACTATATCATGATCTTGTTGTTTCGAGCATAGCGATAGTTGCATTGTTTATATCATGCTTTACTTACGCGATTCTGACTTTAAATTATCTATCTATCTATCTACCTGCTTTTGCCTGCTTAGACCTAGTGGGGAGATCGGTGGGGTCGGTGGCCGAGCCCACTGGGAACTAAGGAAGTTAGTTCTCACCCCACTCTATCACAGGTACTAGCTCACGGGCGGTCGAGGAGGATCGTGGTAAGGGCATCGCGCCCTAGTTGATAGTGGCCACCTACTTGCATTAGAGCCACCCGTGGTATATTTTGGAGTCAAAATTGTATAAAGAAATGATGTAACCTACATTTTGGGAGATGAACATGTATTTATATTTTGAAGTTAAACAATGTAAACGAATGTTGAATGATTGTAATAGTTAGACTCTTCTCTCTTTATATTACTTGCATGGAATACTTGTATCTTGCTCTTATTGTTGTTCGCCCCTTTAGGTGCATCTTTTTGTCATATATGATGTAGAATTCAATTTCTTGGTCAATTCTTTGTACATGACTTGTTGTCGAGCCTTGGGCGGACGAGGGGAGAAGTCTTTGTCCGTTCGGCGCACGATCGCGTTCTCGAGCAGAACCAAATTGGTAGCGGTCTCGGGCGTGACTACTCAGTTGCGCCCTAACAGTATAACTTTAGAAACAGTACTTTTTCTCATTCAACCGAACAAAGAGTGAAACCTAATTATATAGTTCTATTATGCCCCGAGAGTGTATATTGGCAACGTATCGTTGTCTACGTTCACAAGAACCAAAACCGGAACAACATTAGACAACTCAGTTGCGCCCTAACAGTATAACTTTAGAAACAGTACTTTTTCTCATTCCACCGATCAAAGAGTAAAACCTAATTATATTGTTCTATTATGCCCCGAGAGTGTATATTGGCAACGTATCGTTGTCTACGTTCACAAGAACCAAAACCGGAACAACATTAGACTACTCAGTTGCGCCCTAACAGTATAACTTTAGAAACAGTACTTTTCTCATTCAATAGAACAAGAGTAAAACCCCAATTATATTGTTCTATTATGCCCCGAGAGTGTATATTGGCAACGTATCGTTGTCTACGTTCACAAGAACCAAAAGCCGGAACAACATTAGACTACTCATTGCGCCTAACAAGATAACTTTTGAAACAAGATTTATCTCATTCAACCGAACAAAGAGTGAAACCAAAATATATTGTTCTATTATGCCCCGAGAGTGTATATTGGCAACGTATCTTAGTCTACGTTCACAAGAAACAAAACCGAACAACATTAGACTACTCTTGCGCCCTAACAAAGATAACTTTGGAAACAAGATTTTTCTCATTCCACCGAACAAAGAGTAAAACCCAATTATATTGTTCTATTATGCCCCGAGAGTGTATATTGGCAACGTATCGTTGTCTACGTTCACAAGAACCAAAACCGAACAACATTAGACTACTCGCGCCTAACAAGATAACTTTAGAAACAAGATTTTTTTCTCATTCAACCGAACAAAGAGTGAAACCTATTTATATTGTTCTATTATGCCCCGAGAGTGTATATTGGCAACGTATCGTTGTCTACGTTCACAAGAACAAAAACAGGAACAACATTAGACTACTCTGCGCCTAACAAGATAACTTTAGAAACAAGATTTTTCACATTCAACCGAACAAAGAGTGAAACCTAATTATATAGTTCTATTATGCCCCGAGAGTGTATATTGGCAACGTATCGTTGTCTACGTTCACAAGAACCAAAACCGAACAACATTAAACTACTCCTTGCGCCTAACAATATAACTCTAGAAACAGTACTTTTTCTCATTCAACCGAACAAAGAGTAAAACCCAATTATATTGTTCTATTATGCCCCGAGAGTGTATATTAGCAACGTATCGTTGTCTACGTTCACAAGAACCAAAACCGGAACAACATTATTAGACTACTCAGTTGCGCCCTAACAGTATAACTTTAGAAACAGTACTTTTTCTCATTCAACCGAACAAAGAGTGAAACCTAATTATATTGTTCTATTATGCCCCGTGAGTGTATATTGGCAACGTATCGTTGTCTACGTTCACAAGAACCAAAACCGGAACAACATAAGACTACTCAGTTGCGCCCTAACAGTATAACTTTAGAAACAGTACTTTTTCTCATTCAACCGAACAAAGAGTGAAACCTATTTATATTGTTCTATTATGCCCCGAGAGTGTATATTGGCAACGTATCGTTGTCGAAGTTCACAAGAACCAAAACCGGAACAACATTAGACTACTCATTGCGCCTAACAAAGATAACTTTAGAAACAGTACTTTTTCTCATTCAACCGAACAAAGAGTGAAACCTAATTATATAGTTCTATTATGTCCCGAGAGTGTATATTGGCAACGTTTCGTTGTCTACGTTCACAAGAACCAAAACCGAACAACATTAGACTACTCAGTTGCGCCCTAACAGTATAACTTTAGAAACAGTACTTTTTCTCATTCAACCGAACAAGGAGTGAAACCCAATTATATTGTTCTATTATGCCCCGAGAGTGTATATTGGCAACGTATCGTTGTCTACGTTCACAAGAACCAAAACCGGAACAACATTAGACTACGCGCCTAACAAGATAACTTTAGAAACAAGATTTTTCACATTCAACCGAACAAAGAGTGAAACCTAATTATATAGTTCTATTATGCCCCGAGAGTGTATATTGGCAACGTATCGTTGTATACGTTCACAAGAACCAAAACCGAACAACATTAAACTACTCAACTTGCGCCTAACAAAGATAACTCTAGAAACAAGATTTTTCTCATTCAACCGAACAAAGAGTAAAACCCAATTACATTGTTCTATTATGGCCCGAGAGTGTATATTGGCAACGTATCGTTGTCTACGTTCACAAGAACCAAAACCGGAACAACATTAGACTACTCGCTTGCGCCTAACAAAGATAACTTTAGAAACAAGATTTTTCTCATTCAACCAAACAAAGAGTGAAACCTAATTATATAGTTCTATTATGCCCCGAGAGTGTATATTGGCAACGTATCGTTGTCTACGTTCACAAGAACCAAAAACGGAACAACATAAGACTACTCAGTTGCGCCCTAACAGTATAACTTTAGAAACAGTACTTTTTCTCATGCTACGGAACAAAGAGTGAAACCTATTTATATTGTTCTATTATCCCCTGAGAGTGTATATTGGCAACGTATCGTTGTCTAAGTTCACAAGAACCAAAACCGGAACAACATTAGACTACTCAGTTGCGCCCTAACAGTATAACTTTAGAAACAGTACTTTTTCTCATTCAACCGAACAAAGAGTAAAACCTAATTATATTGTTCTATTATGCCCCGAGAGTGTATATTGGCAACGTATCGTTGTCTACGTTCAAAAGAACCAAAACCGGAACAACATTAGACTACTCAGTTGCGCCCTAACAGTATAACTTTAGAAACAGTACTTTTTCTCATTCAACCGAACAAAGAGTGAAACCTAATTATATAGTTCTATTATGCCCCGAGAGTGTATATTGGCAACGTATCGTTGTCTACGTTCACAAGAACCAAAACCGGAACAACATAAGACTACTCATTGCGCCTAACAAAGATAACTTTAGAAACAAGATTTTTCTCATTCAACCGAACAAAGAGTGAAACCTAATTATATTGTTCTATTATGCCCCGAGAGTGTATATTGGCAACGTATCGTTGTCTACGTTCACAAGAACCAAAACCGGAACAACATTATTAGACTACTCAGTTGCGCCCTAACAGTATAACTTTAGAAACAGTACTTTTTCTCATTCAACCGAACAAAGAGTGAAACCTAATTATATTGTTCTATTATGCCCCGAGAGTGTATATTGGCAACGTATCGTTGTCTACGTTCACAAGAACCAAAACCGGAACAACATAAGACTACTCATTGCGCCCAAACAAGATAACTTTGGAAACAAGATTTTTCTCATTCAACCGAACAAAGAGTGAAACCCAATTATATTGTTCTATTATGCCCCGAGAGTGTATATTGGCAACGTATCGTTGTCTACGTTCACAAGAACCAAAACCGGAACAACATTAAACTACTCGCTTGCGCCTAACAAGATAACTCTAGAAACAAAGATTTTTCTCATTCAACCGAACAAAGAGTAAAACCCAATTATATTGTTCTATTATGGCCCGAGAGTGTATATTGGCAACGTATCGTTGTCTACGTTCACAAGAACCAAAACCGGAACAACATTAGACTACTCAGTTGCGCCCTAACAGTAAAACTTTAGAAACAGTACTTTTTCTCATTCAACCGAACAAAGAGTGAAACCTAATTATATAGTTCTATTATGCCCCGAGAGTGTATATTGGCAACGTATCGTTGTCTACGTTCACAAGAACCAAAACCGGAACAACATTACACTACTCAGTTGCGCCCTAACAAGATAACTTTGGAAACAAAGATTTTTCTCATTCCACCGAACAAAGAGTAAAACCCAATTATATTGTTCTATTATGCCCCGAGAGTGTATATTGGCAACGTATCATTGTCTACGTTCACAAGAACCAAAACCGGAACAACATTAGACTACTCAGTTGCGCCCTAACAGTATAACTTTAGAAACAGTACTTTTTTCTCTTTCAACCGAACAAAGAGTGAAACCTAATTATATAGTTCTATTATGCCCCGAGAGTGTATATTGGCAACGTATCGTTGTCTACGTTCACAAGATCCAAAACCGGACCAACATTAGACTACTCGCGCCTAACAAGATAACTTTTGAAACAAGATTTTTCTCATTCAACCGAACAAAGAGTGAAACCAAATTATATAGTTCTATTATGCCCCGAGAGTGTATATTGGCAACGTATCGTTGTCTACGTTCACAAGAACCAAAACCGAACAACATAAGACTACTCTTGCGCCCAAACAAGATAACTTTGGAAACAAGATTTTTCTCATTCCACCGAACAAAGAGTAAAACCCAATTATATTGTTCTATTGTGCCCCGAGAGTGTATATTGGCAACGTATCGTTGTCTACGTTCACAAGAACCAAAACCGGAACAACATTAGACTACTCTTGCGCCTAACAAGATAACTTTAGAAATGTGATTTTTCTCATTCAACCGAACGAAGAGTGAAACCTATTTATATTGTTCTATTATGCCCCGAGAGTGTATATTGGCAACGTATCGTTGTCTACGTTCACAAGAACCAAAACCGGAACAACATAAGACTACTGAGTTGCGCCCAAACAAAGATAACTTTGGAAACAAAGATTTTTCTCATTCCACCGAACAAAGAGTAAAACCCAATTATATTGTTCTATTATGCCCGAGAGTGTATATTGGCAACGTATCGTTGTCTACGTTCACAAGAACCAAAACCGAACAACATTAAACTACTCATTGCGCCCTAACAAGATAACTCTAGAAACAGTACTTTTTCTCATTCAACCGAACAAAGAGTAAAACCCAATTATATTGTTCTATTATGGCCCGAGAGTGTATACTGGCAACGTATCGTTGTCTACGTTCACAAGAACCAAAACCGGAACAACATTAGACTACTCAGTTGCGCCCTAACAATATAACTTTAGAAACAGTACTTTTTCTCATTCAACCGAACAAAGAGTGAAACCAAAATATATTGTTCTATTATGCCCCGAGAGTGTATATTGGCAACGTATCGTTGTCTACGTTCACAAGAACCAAAACCGGAACAACATAAGACTACTCAGTTGCGCCCTAACAGTATAACTTTGGAAACAGTACTTTTTCTCATTCAACCGAACAAAGAGTGAAACCCAATTATATTGTTCTATTATGCCCGGAGAGTGTATATTGGCAACGTATCGTTGTCTACGTTCACAAGAACCAAAACCGAACAACATTAGACTACTCAGTTGCGCCCTAACAAGATAACTCTAGAAACAAGATTTTTTTTCTCATTCAACCGAACAAAGAGTAAAACCCAATTACATTGTTCTATTATGGCCCGAGAGTGTATATTGGCAACGTATCGTTGTCTACGTTCACAAGAACCAAAACCGGAACAACATTAGACTACTCTGCGCCTAACAAAGATAACTTTAGAAACAAGATTTTTCTCATTCAACCGAACAAAGAGTGAAACCTAATTATATAGTTCTATTATGCCCCGAGAGTGTATATTGGCAACGTATCGTTGTCTACGTGCACAAGAACCAAAACCGGAACAACATAAGACTACTCAGTTGCGCCCTAACAGTATAACTTTAGAAACAGTACTTTTTCTCATGCTACGGAACAAAGAGTGAAACCTATTTATATAGTTCTATTATGCCCGAGAGTGTATATTGGCAACGTATCGTTGTCTAAGTTCACAAGAACCAAAACCGAACAACATTAGACTACTGCGCCTAACAAGATAACTTTAGAAACAAGATTTTTCTCATTCAACCGAACAAAGAGTGAAACCTAATTATATAGTTCTATTATGCCCCGAGAGTGTATATTGGCAACGTATCGTTGTATACGTTCAAAAGAACCAAACCGAACAACATTAGACTACTCACTTGCGCCCTAACAAAGATAACTTTAGAAATGATTTTTTCTCATTCAACCGAACAAAGAGTGAAACCTAATTATATAGTTCTATTATGCCCCGAGAGTGTATATTGGCAACGTTTCGTTGTCTACGTTCACAAGAACCAAAACCGGAACAACATAAGACTACTCGCGCCTAACAAAGATAACTTTAGAAACAAGATTTTTCTCATTCAACTAACAAAGAGTGAAACCTATTTATATTGTTCTATTATGCCCCGAGAGTGTATATTGGCAACGTATCGTTGTCTAAGTTCACAAGAACCAAAACCTAACAACATTAGACTACTGCGCCCTAACAAGATAACTTTAGAAACAAGATTTTTCACATTCAACCGAACAAAGAGTGAAACCTAATTATATAGTTCTATTATGCCCCGAGAGTGTATATTGGCAACGTATCGTTGTCTACGTTCACAAGAACCAAAACCGAACAACATAAGACTACTCTTGCGCCCAAACAAGATAACTTTGGAAACAAGATTTTTTCTCATTCCACCGAACAAAGAGTAAAACCCAATTATATTGTTCTATTATGCCCGAGAGTGTATATTGGCAACGTATCGTTGTCTACGTTCACAAGAACCAAAACCGAACAACATTAAACTACTCTTGCGCCTAACAAAGATAACTCTAGAAACAAGATTTTTTCTCATTCAACCGAACAAAGAGTAAAACCCAATTATATTGTTCTATTATGGCCCGAGAGTGTATATTGGCAACGTATCGTTGTCTACGTTCACATGAACCAAAACCGGAACAACATTAGACTACTCAGTTGCGGCCTAACAAAGATAACTTTTGAAACAAGATTTTTTCTCATTCAACCGAACAAAGAGTGAAACCAAAATATTTTGTTCTATTATGCCCGAGAGTGTATATTGGCAACGTATCGTTGTCTACGTTCACAAGAACCAAAACCGGAACAACATTAGACTACTCAGTTGCGCCCTAACAGTATAACTTTGGAAATAGTACTTTTTCTCATTCAACCCAACAAAGAGTAAAACCCAATTATATTGTTCTATTATGCCCCGAGAGTGTATATTGGCAACGTATCGTTGTCTACGTTCACAAGAACCAAAACCGGAACAACATTAGACTACTCAATTGCGCCTAACAGATAACTTTAGAAACGTACTTTTTCTCATTCAACCGAACAAAGAGTGAAACCTAATTATATTGTTCTATTATGCCCCGAGAGTGTATATTGGCAACGTATCGTTGTCTACGTTCACAAGATCCAAAACCGGAACAACATAAGACTACTCAGTTGCGCCCTAACAGTATAACTTTTGAAACAGTACTTTTTCTCATTCAACCGAACAAAGAGTGAAACCAAATTATATAGTTCTATTATGCCCCGAGAGTGTATATTGGCAACGTATCGTTGTCTACGTTCACAAGAACCAAAACCGGAACAACATAAGACTACTCAGTTGCGCCCAAACAGTATAACTTTGGAAACAGTACTTTTTCTCATTCCACCGAACAAAGAGTAAAACCCAATTATATTGTTCTATTGTGCCCCGAGAGTGTATATTGGCAACGTATCGTTGTCTACGTTCACAAGAACCAAAACCGGAACAACATTAGACTACTCAGTTGCGCCCTAACAGTATAACTTTAGAAACAGTACTTTTTCTCATTCAACCGAACAAAGAGTGAAACCTATTTATATTGTTCTATTATGCACTGAGAGTGTATATTGGCAACGTATCGTTGTCTAAGTTCACAAGAACCAAAACCGGAACAACATTAGACTACTCAGTTGCGCCATAACAGTATAACTTTGGAAACAAGATTTTTCTCATTCCACCGAACAAAGAGTAAAACCCAATTATATTGTTCTATTATGCCCGAGAGTGTATATTGGCAACGTATCGTTGTCTACGTTCACAAGAACCAAAACCGAACAACATTAAACTACTCGATTGCGCCTAACGGTATAACTCTAGAAACAAGATTTTTCTCATTCAACCGAACAAAGAGTAAAACCCAATTATATTGTTCTATTATGGCCCGAGAGTGTATGGCAACGTATCGTTGTCTACGTTCACAAGAACCAAAACCGGAACAACATTAGACTACTCGATTGCGCCTAACGGTATAACTTTTGAAACAAGATTTTTCTCATTCAACCGAACAAAGAGTGAAACCAAAATATATTGTTCTATTATGCCCCGAGAGTGTATATTGGCAATGTATCTTTGTCTACGTTCACAAGAACCAAAACCGGAACAACATTACACTACTCAGTTGCGCCCTAACAGTATAACTTTGGAAACAGTACTTTTTCTCATTCCACCGAACAAAGAGTAAAACCCAATTATATTGTTCTATTATGCCCCGAGAGTGTATATTGGCAACGTATCGTTGTCTACGTTCACAAGAACCAAAACCGGAACAACATTAGACTACTCAGTTGCGCCCTAACAGTATAACTTTAGAAACAGTACTTTTTCTCATTCAACCGAACAAAGAGTGAAACCTAATTATATTGTTCTATTATGCCCCGAGAGTGTATATTGGCAACGTATCGTTGTCTACGTTCACAAGATCCAAAACCTAACAACATAAGACTACTCATTGCGCCCTAACAAAGATAACTTTTGAAACAAGATTTTTCTCATTCAACCGAACCAAGAGTGAAACCAAATTATATAGTTCTATTATGCCCCGAGAGTGTATATTGGCAACGTATCGTTGTCTACGTTCACAAGAACCAAAACCGGAACAACATAAGACTACTCGATTTGCGCCCAAACGGTATAACTTTGGAAACAAAGATTTTTCTCATTCCACCGAACAAAGAGTAAAACCCAATTATATTGTTCTATTGTGCCCGAGAGTGTATATTGGCAACGTATCGTTGTCTACGTTCACAAGAACCAAAACCGAACAACATTAGACTACTCGATTGCGCCTAACGGTATAACTTTAGAAATGACTTTTTCTCATTCAACCGAACGAAGAGTGAAACCTATTTATATTGTTCTATTATGAGAGTGTATATTGGCAACGTATCGTTGTCTAAGTTCACAAGAACCAAAACCGGAACAACATTAGACTACTCAGTTGCGCCCTAACAGTATAACTTTAGAAACAGTACTTTTTCTCATTCCACCGAACAAATAGTAAAACCCAATTATATAGTTCTATTGTGCCCGAGAGTGTATATTGGCAACGTATCGTCGTCTAAGTTCACAAGAACCAAAACCGGAACAACATTAGACTACTCAGTTGCGCCCTAACAGTATAACTTTAGAAACCGTACTTTTTCTCATTCAACCGAACAAAGAGTGAAACCTAATTATATAGTTCTATTATGCCCCGAGAGTGTATATTGGCAACGTATCGTTGTCTACGTTCACAAGAACCAAAACCGGAACAACATTACACTACTCTGTTGCGCCCAACAGTATAACTTTGGAAACAGTACTTTTTCTCATTCCACCGAACAAAGAGTAAAACCCAATTATATTGTTCTATTATGCCCCGAGAGTGTATATTGGCAACGTATCATTGTCTACGTTCACAAGAACCAAAACCGGAACAACATTAGACTACTCAGTTGCGCCCTAACAGTATAACTTTAGAAACAGTACTTTTTCTCATTCAACCGAACAAAGAGTGAAACCTAATTATATAGTTCTATTATGCCCCGAGAGTGTATATTGGCAACGTATCGTTGTATACGTTCACAAGAACCAAAACCGGAACAACATAAGACTACTCAGTTGCGCCCAAACAGTATAACTTTGGAAACAGTACTTTTTCTCATTCCACCGAACAAACAGTAAAACCTAATTATATTGTTCTATTATGCCCCGAGAGTGTATATTGGCAACGTATCGTTGTCTACGTTCACAAGAACCAAAACCGGAACAACATTAAACTACTCAGTTGCGCCCTAACAATATAACTCTAGAAACAGTACTTTTTCTCATTCAACCGAACAAAGAGTAAAACCCAATTATATTGTTCTATTATGGCCCGAGAGTGTATACTGGCAACGTATCGTTGTCTACGTTCACAAGAACCAAAACCGGAACAACATTAGACTACTCAGTTGCGCCCTAACAGTATAACTTTAGAAACAGTACTTTTTCTCATTCAACCGAACAAAGAGTTAAACCAAATTATATTGTTCTATTATGCCCCGAGAGTGTATATTGGCAACGTATCTTTGTCTACGTTCACAAGAACCAAAACCGGAACAACATAACACTACTCAGTTGCGCCCTAACAGTATAACTTTGGAAACAGTACTTTTTCTCATTCCACCGAACAAAGAGTAAAACCCAATTATATTGTTCTATTATGGCCCGAGATTGTATATTGGCAACGTATCGTTGTCTAAGTTCACAAGAACCAAAACCGGAACAACATTAGACTACTCAGTTGCGCCCTAACGGTATAACTTTAGAAACAGTACTTTTTCTCATTCAACCGAACAAAGAGTGAAACCCAATTATATTGTTCTATTATGCCCCGAGAGTGTATATTGGCAACGTATCGTTGTCTACGTTCACAAGATCCAAAACCGAACAACATAAGACTACTCGGTTGCGCCTAACGGTATAACTTTTGAAACAAGTACTTTTTCTCATTCAACCGAACAAAGAGTGAAACAAAATTATATAGTTCTATTATGCCCCGAGAGTGTATATTGGCAACGTATCGTTGTCTACGTTCACAAGAACCAAAACCGGAACAACATAAGACTACTCGTTGCGCCCAAACAAGATAACTTTGGAAACGAGATTTTTCTCATTCCACCGAACAAAGAGTAAAACCCAATTATATTGTTCTATTGTGCCCCGAGAGTGTATATTGGCAACGTATCGTCGTCTACGTTCACAAGAACCAAAACCGGAACAACATTAGACTACTCAGTTGCGCCCTAACAGTATAACTTTAGAAACAGTACTTTTTCTCATTCAACCGAACGAAGAGTGAAACCTATTTATATTGTTCTATTATGCCCTGAGAGTGTATATTGGCAACGTATCGTTGTCTAAGTTCACAAGATCCAAAACCGGATCAACATTAGACTACTCGTTGCGCCTAACAAGATAACTTTGGAAACGATTTTTCTCATTTCACCGAACAAAGAGTAAAACCCAATTATATAGTTCTATTGTGCCCGAGAGTGTATATTGGCAACGTATCGTTGTCTACGTTCACAAGAACCAAAACCGGAACAACATTAGACTACTCAGTTGCGCCCTAACAGTATAACTTTAGAAACAGTACTTTTTCTCATTCAACCGAACAAAGAGTGAAACCTAATTATATAGTTCTATTATGCCCGAGAGTGTATATTGGCAACGTATCGTCGTCTACGTTCAAAAGAACCAAAGGAACAACATTACACTACTCGGTTGCGCCCTAACGAGTATAACTTTGGAAAGATGTACTTTTCTCATTCCACCGAACAAAGAGTAAAACCCAATTATATTGTTCTATTATGCCCCGAGAGTGTATATTGGCAACGTATCGTTGTCTACGTTCACAAGAACCAAAACCGGAACAACATTAGACTACTCGATTGCGCCCTAACAAGTATAACTTTAGAAACGATTTTTCTCATTCAACCGAACAAAGAGTGAAACCTAATTATATAGTTCTATTATGCCCCGAGAGTGTATATTGGCAACGTATCGTTGTATACGTTCACAAGAACAAAAACCGGAACAACATAAGACTACTCAGTTGCGCCCAAACAGTATAACTTTGGAAACAGTACTTTTTCTCATTCCACCGAACAAACAGTAAAACCGAATTATATTGTTCTATTATGCCCCGAGAGTGTATATTGGCAACGTATCGTTGTCTACGTTCACAAGAACCAAAACCGAACAACATTAGACTACTCAGTTGCGCCCTAACAGTATAACTTTAGAAACAGTACTTTTTCTCATTCAACCGAACAAAGAGTGAAACCCAATTATATTGTTCTATTATGCCCCGAGAGTGTATATTGGCAACGTATCGTTGTCTACGTTCACAAGAACCAAAACCGGAACAACATTAGACTACTCAGTTGCGCCCTAACAGTATAACTTTAGAAACAGTACTTTTTCTCATTCAACCGAACAAAGAGTGAAACCAAAATATATTGTTCTATTATGCCCCGAGAGTGTATATTGGCAACGTATCTTTGTCTACGTTCACAAGAACCAAAACCGGAACAACATTACACTACTCAGTTGCGCCCTAACAGTATAACTTTGGAAACGATTTTTCTCATTCCACCGAACAAAGAGTAAAACCCAATTATATTGTTCTATTATGCCCCGAGAGTGTATATTGGCAACGTATCGTTGTCTACGTTCACAAGATCCAAAACCGGAACAACATTAGACTACTCAGTTGCGCCCTAACAGTATAACTTTAGAAACAGTACTTTTTCTCATTCAACCGAAAAAGAGTGAAACCCATTTATATTGTTCTATTATGCCCTGAGAGTGTATATTGGCAACGTATCGTTGTCTAAGTTCACAAGAACCAAAACCGGAACAACATTAGACTACTCAGTTGCGCCCTAACAGTATAACTTTAGAAACAAGTACTTTTTCACATTCAACCGAACAAAGAGTGAAACCTAATTATATTGTTCTATTATGCCCGACAAGTGTATATTGGCAACGTATCGTTGTCTACGTTCACAAGAACCGAAACCGAACAACATTAAACTACTCGATTTGCGCCCTAACAGTATAACTTTAGAAACAGTACTTTTTCTCATTCAACCGAACAAAGAGTAAAACCCAATTACATTGTTCTATTATGGCCCGAGAGTGTATATTGGCAACGTATCGTTGTCTACGTTCACAAGAACCAAAACCGGAACAACATTAGACTACTCAGTTGCGCCCAAACAGTATAACTTTGGAAACAGTACTTTTTCTCATTCCACCGAACAAAGAGTAAAACCCAATTATATTGTTCTATTATGCCCGGAGAGTGTATATTGGCAACGTATCGTTGTCTACGTTCACAAGAACCAAAACCGAACAACATTAGACTACTCAGTTGCGCCCTAACAGTATAACTTTAGAAACAGTACTTTTTCTCATTCAACGGAACAAAGAGTGAAACCTATTTATATTGTTCTATTATGCCCTGAGAGTGTATATTGGCAACGTATCGTTGTCTAAGTTCACAAGAACCAAAACCGGAACAACATTAGACTACTCAGTTGCGCCCTAACAGTATAACTTTGGAAACAGTACTTTTTCTCATTCCACCGAACAAAGAGTGAAACCCAATTATATTGTTCTATTATGCCCGGAGAGTGTATATTGGCAACGTATCGTTGTCTACGTTCACAAGAACCAAAACCGGAACAACATAAGACTACTCAGTTGCGCCCTAACAGTATAACTTTAGAAACAGTACTTTTTCTCATTCAACGGAACAAACAGTGAAACCTATTTATATTGTTCTATTATGCCCTGAGAGTGTATATTGGCAACGTATCGTTGTCTAAGTTCACAAGAACCAAAACCGGAACAACATTAGACTACTCAGTTGCGCCCTAACAGTATAACTTTAGAAACAGTACTTTTTCACATTCAACCGAACAAAGAGTGAAACCTAATTATATAGTTCTATTATGCCCCGAGAGTGTATATTGGCAACGTATCGTTGTCTACGTTCACAAGAACCAAAACCGGAACAACATTAAACTACACAGTTGCGCCCTAACAGTATAACTCTAGAAACAATACTTTTTCTCATTCAACCGAACAAAGAGTAAAACCCAATTATATTGTTCTATTATGGCCCGAGAGTGTATATTGGCAACGTATCGTTGTCTACGTTCACAAGAACCAAAACCGGAACAACATTAGACTACTCAGTTGCGCTCTAACAGTATAACTTTAGAAACAGTACTTTTTCTCATTCAACCGAACAAAGAGTGAAACCTAATTATATAGTTCTATTATGCCCCGAGAGTGTATATTGGCAACGTATCGTTGTCTACGTTCACAAGAACCAAAACCGGAACAACATAAGACTACTCAGTTGCGCCCTAACAGTATAACTTTAGAAACAGTACTTTTTCTCATTCAACCGAACAAAGAGTAAAACCTAATTATATTGTTCTATTATGCCACGAGAGTGTATATTGGCAACGTATCGTTGTCTACGTTCACAAGAACCAAACCTGGAACAACATTAGACTACTCAGTTGCGCCCTAACAGTATAACTTTAGAAACAGTACTTTTTCTCATTCAACCGAACAAAGAGTGAAACCTAATTATATAGTTCTATTATGCCCCGAGAGTGTATATTGGCAACGTATCGTTGTCTACGTTCACAAGAACCAAAACCGGAACAACATAAGACTACTCAGTTGCGCCCTAACAGTATAACTCTAGAAACAGTACTTTTTCTCATTCAACCGAACAAAGAGTAAAACCCAATTATATTGTTCTATTATGGCCCGAGAGTGTATATTGGCAACGTATCGTTGTCTACGTTCACAAGAACCAAAACCGGAACAACATTAGACTACTCAGTTGCGCCCTAACAGTATAACTTTTGAAACAGTACTTTTTCTCATTCAATCGAACAAAGAGTAAAACCAAATTATATTGTTCTATTACGCCCCGAGAGTGTATATTCGCAACGTATCTGTGACATATCGAACTTCTAAAGTCTTGAAGTTACGAGGTATGTTGGCTTAGAAGGCCATAAGAGTGGTTCCGGTGAAGTCTGGAAGCTTTCAGGTGTTTTCGGTGCACTAGGTGCGAAAACGGAGCCCGAAAGGCTACTTTGGGCCGTGAGCCAAATCCGGCACTTGCGCGGATGAAATGACGATGTGGACATGATTTAAATCATGTGTGGAGAGGCTCGGTTCAATTTGAAAGGAATCGGAGGTCAAACGAGCCAAAAGTGAGTTGGAACGGAGAAGAAACGGAAAAAGCTGAAAATTTGGCTAAGTCCTTGGAGTAGGTGATGGTCCACTGGGGGACCGGTCTACGAAAAGGAGACCGGTCCGGAAGGTGTCCCGCGAGAGCAGCTCTGGGACCGGTCTCTTAAGGGGAGACCGGTCTCCAGCTGCGCAGAGTGGAGCAAGGCTCTCTGGGACCGGTCCTGGGTTAGGGAGACCGGTCCCTGAGCCCGAAAATGCCCAGTTTGGGCTGTTTCGAATATTGTAAAGTTGAGGGGCCTTATAGCAATTGTGCAGGGGGTTAGTTGTAAAGAGAGGGATAAAACCTCTTCTCTCTCTCTCTCTCCCTCACTCTGATCGCTCCCTCCCTCTCTCTCTCTCTCTCTCTTCTCTGTTCGACAGCAAGAAGAAGAGAAGAAGAAGAAGAAGAAGAAGAAGAAGAAAAGGAAGAAGGAGATGGAGAAGAAGATGATGGTGATGATGATGATGACCATCTCCTCCTTCTCCCTCAAGTGGGCAAGCTCTTGAGAGGTAAGCTTGAGCTCTCTCTCTCTCTCTCTCATGGTAGATCCCCTTGTAGTGGGTCTTAAACCCTAGAGTTGGGATTTATGGAACCCTAGCATGCTAGCAAGATGAGTATTCCTCATTTCGTAGATCGATTTGGTGAATTTGGCTATAGTAGCATCTAGGGCATCCAAATGGGGATTTTAGAAATAGATGAGATTGATCTCATTTGACCCCATAGGAACCTAATTGGGGGTGCAACGAACGCGTTGGCGCGCTCGGTTCGGTGATCCGACGAGCGGTTGCAAAGATATTAATATTTTAATATATTCATACCAGATGTCCGCAGCACGCAAGATAGGAGCCCTAAATTCATGAAAACGGAACTGGGGCATCTTGAAGTCGTGAGTTAACGCGGGGAAGTCTCAGATCGAGATTCGGTGGCCGTTCGGTTGGTCGCGCGTGAGTTCGAGCCGAACCGGGTCACGGGTGCCGCGGGCGGCCGATTGCAAGTGTCGACGAGCAATCGGAGAGCAAAACCAAGGTGGGTGTGTTTACCGAAGCGACTAGGTCGCCTGTATGTCTAAGAGTCATTTAACTCTTGTTGATGCATGTTCAATAACGCATAAGTAGAAATGCATGTTAGTGATATAGAGTAAAATGCTAAGTAGTTGCAAGTAAATGAATGAAATGCATGATAATAGCATAAAGTACGATGCTAGAAGAGTAAAAGAATGCATGCTTAGCATAATAGAAACATGCATATGAGTGGATTGATAGACATAAGAGAGCCAAGTAAAGAATGCCAAGTAAAGAATGTGAGTCATGGACTAAATGCACATATAGATCGAGTGGCATCTAACCTAGTGTAAAGAACATAGGTTATAGTAAACCTAGAGTCAATGGACCTAGGAGTGTGGCATCTAACCTAGTGTAATGAACATGGGTTATAGCAAACCTAGAGTCAATGGATCTAGGTGAGTGGCATTGAACCTAGTGTCAAGGACATAGGTTGAACAACGATGGCAATGGACCTAGTGTGAGTAAACCTAGGTCGAGCTAGAATGACATTGAACCTAGAGTTAAGACAATCTAGGTTATGTGACAAGGAATGAACCCTAGAGTCAAGTGGACCTAGGATGTAAAGAACAATGGACCTAGTGGGTCGACTCTTGAGGGTTAAGGCCAACCCTCAAGCAAAGTGGAATGGATTCCAATTCCAAAGAATTGTGAGCTCGATAGTTCCGGTTCCGCGGGTGTATGCGGCATGTTCCTCTCCCACCGAAGAACTTCGAGGATTGTGACTAAGCAAGAACAAAGTGAGCGCTAGGGTGTATGCGGCATGTTCCTCTCCCTATCGGGGGAATCTTGGCTATGGGTGTATGCGGCATGTTCCTCTCCCACTGGCGGATCCCTGACCACGGTGCACGGACCTTCGGGCGGACCGTTGGGCGATGTGGTTCTTGGCTTGCAGGCTGAGGTGTATGTGACAGGGTCCTTCACCTCGAGCCAGGCAAAGTGCGGATTATCCGCTATTGATTGACTCGTGGCCGAGTCGGGTGGCTAGCTGAAATTAGGTAGAAAGAACCTTGAGGGCTAGTGATATGTATGGTGAACCTAAGGTAATAGACACCTTAGAAGCAAGTTGGACTTGAGATGGAAACCTAGGGTTATAGAAACCTTGGAAGTTAATGACATGAGCTAAGGTAAGTAGAAACCTTAGAGTTACAACGGGTATGAATTATGAATAGCTAAGTAAGAATGAAATAGCTAAAGTACAGAATAGCGAAAAGGTAAAGAAAAGCTAAGAGCTAAAGTAATAATTTGCATGTTGCACTTGTGAGGCATGTTTTTATGTTAGTTGCAAGTTATATACCTATATATGTTTTTGGACTAACATATTTGCAGTGCCTCCTTGGACCTATTGGTCGAGCTGTTCTCTTGGGTGACCGTACCCACGAGAACTATGGACAATAGTTCTCTCCCCCTGTTGTGGTTTTGGGGGTACAGTATACACGTGAGCGCAGCCAGCTTAGCCGCGAGGCAAGGGCGTAGATCTCGTAGATAGCGCCCTACCAGAGACCAGAGGTAAAGACTCGAGGCCGTTTTAATAGCGGGGACTAGAGGGTAGTGAGCAAAATGTAACTAATCGGTGAAAGGATGTAATAATGAGTAGATTGTATTTGGAAGTCTAATGTAAATTAATCGGTGATGTAAAATGAATGTGGAATGAATGTAATAACATAAGATGTGTTTATGTTGTTTGATACCTAGCTTCCTTATGCAATCGTTGTATGTCGAATACGTTCCAGCTTGGACCCTTCTTGTAATTATATCGATTGCGACGCCTTGGACGTACAGGGGAAACTCTGTCCGTTCTCGCACACGCGCGCCGAATCCGATCGAATTGGCGGGCTCGGGCGTGACAAGATCTTTGTCTACGTTCACAAGAACCAAAACCGAACAACATTACACTACTCAGTTGCGCCCTAACAGTATAACTTTGGAAACAGTACTTTTTCTCATTCCACCGAACAAAGAGTAAAACCCAAATATATTGTTCTATTATGCCCCGAGAGTGTATATTGGCAACGTATCTTTGTCTACGTTCACAAGAACCAAAACCGGAACAACATTAGACTACCCAGTTGCGCCCTAACTGTATAACTTTAGAAACAGTACTTTTTCTCATTCAACCAAACAAAGAGTGAAACCTAATTATATTGTTCTATTATGCCCCGAGAGTGTATATTGGCAACGTATCGTTGTATACGTTCACAAGAACCAAAACCGAAACAACATAAGACTACTTGCGCCCAAACAAAGATAAATTTGGAAACAAGATTTTTCTCATTCCACCGAACAAACAGTAAAACCCAATTATATTGTTCTATTATGCCCCGAGAGTGTATATTGGCAACGTATCATTGTCTACGTTCACAAGAACCAAAACCGGAACAACATTAGACTACTCAGTTGCGCCCTAACAGTATAACTTTAGAAACAGTACTTTTTCTCATTCAACCGAACAAAGAGTGAAACCTAATTATATAGTTCTATTATGCCCCGAGAGTGTATATTGGCAACGTTTCGTTGTCTACGTTCACAAGAACCAAAACCGGAACAACATAAGACTACTCTGCGCCTAACAAGATAACTTTAGAAACAAGATTTTTCTCATTCAACCAAACAAAGAGTGAAACCTATTTATATTGTTCTATTATGCCCCGAGAGTGTATATTGGCAACGTATCGTTGTCTAAGTTCACAAGAACCAAAACCGGAACAACATTAGACTACTCAGTTGCGCCCTAACAGTATAACTTTAGAAACAGTACTTCTTCACATTCAACCGAACAAAGAGTGAAACCTAATTATATAGTTCTATTATGCCCCGAGAGTGTATATTGGCAACGTATCGTTGTCTACGTTCACAAGAACCAAAACCGGAACAACATAAGACTACTCAGTTGCGCCCAAACAGTATAACTTTGGAAACAGTACTTTTTCTCATTCCACCGAACAAAGAGTAAAACCCAATTATATTGTTCTATTATGCCCTGAGAGTGTATATTGGCAACGTATCGTTGTCTAAGTTCACAAGAACCAAAACCGGAACAACATTACACTACTCAGTTGCGCCTAACAAGATAACTCTAGAAACAAGATTTTTCTCATTCAACCGAACAAAGAGTGAAACCCAATTATATTGTTCTATTATGGCCCGAGAGTGTATATTGGCAACGTATCGTTGTCTACGTTCACAAGAACCAAAACCGGAACAACATTAGACTACTCAGTTGCGCCCTAACAGTATAACTTTTGAAACAGTACTTTTTCTCATTCAACCGAACAAAGAGTGAAACCAAAATATATTGTTCTATTATGCCCCGAGAGTGTATATTGGCAACGTATCTTTGTCTACGTTCACAAGAACCAAAACCGGAACAACATTACACTACTCAGTTGCGCCCTAACAATATAACTTTGGAAACAAGATTTTTCTCATTCCCCCGAACAAAGAGTAAAACCCAATTATATTGTTCTATTATGCCCCGAGAGTGTATATTTGCAACGTATCGTTGTCTACGTTCACAAGAACCAAAACCGGAACAACATTAGACTACTCAGTTGCGCCCTAACAGTATAACTTTAGAAACAGTACTTTTTCTCATTCAACCGAACAAAGAGTGAAACCTAATTATATTGTTCTATTATGCCCCGACAGTGTATATTGGCAACGTATCGTTGTCTACGTTCACAAGAACCAAAACCGGAACAACATTAGACTACTCAGTTGCGCCCTAACAGTATAACTCTAGAAACAGTACTTTTTCTCATTCAACCGAACAAAGAGTAAAACCCAATTACATTGTTCTATTATGCCCCGAGAGTGTATATTGGCAACGTATCGTTGTCTACGTTCACAAGAACCAAAACCGGAACAACATTAGACTACTCAGTTGCGCCCTAACAAGATAACTTTAGAAACAATACTTTTTCTCATTCAACTGAACAAAGAGTGAAACCTAATTATATAGTTCTATTATGCCCCGAGAGTGTATATTGGCAACGTTTCGTTGTCTACGTTCACAAGAACCAAAACCGGAACAACATAAGACTACCCAGTTGCGCCCTAACAGTATAACTTTAGAAACAGTACTTTTTCTCATTCAACCGAACAAAGAGTGAAACCTATTTATATTGTTCTATTATGCCCCGAGAGTGTATATTGGCAACGTATCGTTGTCTAAGTTCACAAGAACCAAAACCGGAACAACATTAGACTACTCAGTTGCGCCCTAACAGTATAACTTTAGAAACAGTACTTTTTCTCATTCAACCGAACAAAGAGTGAAACCTAATTATATAGTTCTATTATGCCCCGAGAGTGTATATTGGCAACGTATCGTTGTCTACGTTCACAAGAACCAAAACCGGAACAACATTAAACTACACAAATTGCGCCTAACAAAGATAACTCTAGAAACAATACTTTTTCTCATTCAACCGAACAAAGAGTAAAACCCAATTATATTGTTCTATTATGGAGTGTATATTGGCAACGTATCGTTGTCTACGTTCACAAGAACCAAAACCGAACAACATTAGACTACTCTTGCGCCCTAACAGTATAACTTTAGAAACAGTACTTTTTCTCATTCAACCGAACAAAGAGTGAAACCCAATTATATTGTTCTATTTTGCCCCGAGAGTGTATATTGGCAACGTTTCGTTGTCTACGTTCACAAGAACCAAAACCGGAACAACATTAGACTACTCAGTTGCGCCTAACAAAGATAACTTTAGAAACAAGATTTTTCTCATTCAACTAACAAACCGTGAAACCCAATTATATTGTTCTATTATGCCCCGAGAGTGTATATTGGCAACGTATCGTGGTCTACATTCACAAGAACCAAAACCGGAACAACATTAGACTACTCATTGCGCCTAACAAAGATAACTTTAGAAACAAGATTTTTCACATTCAACCGAACAAAGAGTGAAACCTAATTATATAGTTCTATTATGCCCCGAGAGTGTATATTGGCAACGTATCGTTGTCTACGTTCACAAGAACCAAAACCGGAACAACATTAAACTACTCACTTGCGCCCTAACAAAGATAACTCTAGAAACAAGATTTTTTTCTCATTCAACCGAACAAAGAGTAAAACCCAATTATATTGTTCTATTATGGCCCGAGAGTGTATATTGGCAACGTATCGTTGTCTACGTTCACAAGAACCAAAACCGGAACAACATTAGACTACTCAGTTGCGCCCTAACAGAATAACTTTCGAAACAGTACTTTTGCTCATTCAACCGAACAAAGAGTGAAACCCAATTATATTGTTCTATTATGCCCCGAGAGTGTATATTGGCAACGTATCTTTGTCTACGTTCACAAGAACCAAAACCGAACAACATTACACTACTCGTTGCGCCTAACGGTATAACTTTGGAAACAAGATTTTTCTCATTCCACCGAACAAAGAGTAAAACCCAAATATATTGTTCTATTATGCCCCGAGAGTGTATATTGGCAACGTATCTTTGTCTACGTTCACAAGAACCAAAACCGGAACAACATTAGACTACTCAGTTGCGCCTAACAAAGTATAACTTTAGAAACAAGATTTTTCTCATTCAACCGAACAAAGAGTGAAACCTAATTATATTGTTCTATTATGCCCCGAGAGTGTATATTGGCAACGTATCGTTGTATACGTTCACAAGAACCAAAACCGGAACAACATAAGACTACCCCTTGCGCCCAAACAAGATAAATTTGGAAACAGATTTCTTTTCTCATTCCACCGAACAAACAAGAAAACCCAAATATATTGTTCTATTATGCCCCGAGAGTGTATATTGGCAACGTATCGTTGTCTACGTTCACAAGAACCAAAACCGGAACAACATTAGACTACTCAGTTGCGCCCTAACAGTATAACTTTAGAAACAGTACTTTTTCTCATTCAACCGAACAAAGAGTGAAACCTAATTATACAGTTCTATTATGCCCCGAGAGTGTATATTGGCAACGTTTCGTTGTCTACGTTCACAAGAACCAAAACCGGAACAACATAAGACTACTGCGCCCTAACAAGATAACTTTAGAAACAAGATTTTTCTCATTCAACGGAACAAAGAGTGAAACCTATTTATATTGTTCTATTATGCCCCGAGAGTGTATATTGGCAACGTATCGTTGTCTAAGTTCACAAGAACCAAAACCGAACAACATTAGACTACTCTGCGCTACAATAAGATAACTTTAGAAACAAGATTTTTCACATTCAACCGAACAAAGAGTGAAACCTAATTATATAGTTCTATTATGCCCGAGAGTGTATATTGGCAACGTATCGTTGTCTACGTTCACAAGAACCAAAACCGAACAACATAAGACTACTCATTGCGCCCAAACAAGATAACTTTGGAAACAAGATTTTTTTCTCATTCCACCGAACAAAGAGTAAACCCAATTATATTGTTCTATTATGCCGAGAGTGTATATTGGCAACGTATCGTTGTCTACGTTCACAAGAACCAAAACCGAACAACATTAAACTACTCTTGCGCCTAACAAGATAACTCTAGAAACAAGATTTTTTTCTCATTCAACCGAACAAAGAGTAAACCTAATTATATTGTTCTATTATGCCCCGAGAGTGTATATTGGCAACGTATCGTTGTCTACGTTCACAAGAACCAAAACCGGAACAACATTAGACTACTCAGTTGCCCCCTAACAGTATAACTTTTGAAACAGTACTTTTTCTCATTCAACCGAACAAAGAGTGAAACCAAATTATATTGTTCTATTATGCCCCGAGAGTGTATATTGGCAACGTATCTTTGTCTACGTTCACAAGAACCAAAACCGAACAACATTACACTACTCGCTTGCGCCTAACGTATAACTTTGGAAACAAAGATTTTTCTCATTCCACCGAACAAAGAGTAAAACCCAATTATATTGTTCTATTATGCCCCGAGAGTGTATATTGGCAACGTATCGTTGTCTACGTTCACAAGAACCAAAACCGAACAACATTAGACTACTTTAGACTACCTAACAAGATAACTTTAGAAACAGTACTTTTTCTCATTCAACCGAACAAAGAGTGAAACCTAATTATATTGTTCTATTATGCCCCGACAGTGTATATTGGCAACGTATCGTTGTCTACGTTCACAAGAACCGAAACCGGAACAACATTAAACTACTCAGTTGCGCCTAACAAGATATCTCTAGAAACAGTACTTTTTCTCATTCAACCGAACAAAGAGTAAAACCCAATTACATTGTTCTATTATGGCCCGAGAGTGTATATTGGCAACGTATCGTTGTCTACGTTCACAAGAACCAAAACCGGAACAACATTAGACTACTCAGTTGCGCCCTAACAGTATAACTTTAGAAACAGTACTTTTTCTCATTCAACCGAACAAAGAGTGAAACCCAATTATATTGTTCTATTATGCCCCGAGAGTGTATATTGACAACGTATCGTTGTCTACGTTCACAAGAACCAAAACCGGAACAACATAAGACTACTCAGTTGCGCCCTAACAGTATAACTTTAGAAACAAGATTTTTCTCATTCAACTAACAAAGAGTGAAACCTAATTATATAGTTCTATTATGCCCCGAGAGTGTATATTGGCAACGTATCGTTGTCTAAGTTCACAAGAACCAAAACCGGAACAACATTACACTACTCAGTTGCGCCCTAACAATATAACTTTAGAAACAGTACTTTTTCACATTCAACCGAACAAGGAGTGAAACCTAATTATATAGTTCTATTATGCCCCGAGAGTGTATATTGGCAACGTATCGTTGTCTACGTTCACAAGAACCAAAACCGGAACAACATTAGACTACACAACTTGCGCCCTAACAATATAACTCTAGAAACAGTACTTTTTCTCATTCAACCGAACAAAGAGTAAAACCCAATTATATTGTTCTATTATGGCCCGAGAGTGTATATTGGCAACGTATCGTTGTCTACGTTCACAAGAACCAAAACCGGAACAACATTAGACTACTCAGTTGCGCCCTAACAGTATAACTTTAGAAACAGTACTTTTTCTCATTCAACCGAACAAAGAGTGAAACCGAATTATATAGTTCTATTATGCCCCGAGAGTGTATATTGGCAACGTATCGTTGTCTACGTTCACAAGAACCAAAACCGGAACAACATAAGACTACTCAGTTGCGCCCTAACAGTATAACTTTAGAAACAGTACTTTTTCTCATTCAACCGAACAAAGAGTGAAACCTAATTATATTGTCCTATTATGCCCCGAGAGTGTATATTGGCAACGTATCGTTGTCTAAGTTCACGAGAACCAAACCGGAACAACATTAGACTACTCAGTTGCGCCCTAACAGTATAACTTTAGAAACAGTACTTTTTCACATTCAACCGAACAAAGAGTGAAACCTAATTATATAGTTCTATTATGCCCCGAGAGTGTATATTGGCAACGTATCGTTGTCTACGTTCACAAGAACCAAAACCGGAACAACATTAAACTACTCAGTTGCGCCCTAACAGTATAACTCTAGAAACAAGATTTCTTTTACTCATTCAACCGAACAAAGAGTAAAACCCAATTATATTGTTCTATTATGGCCCGAGAGTGTATATTGGCAACGTATCGTTGTCTACGTTCACAAGAACCAAAACCGGAACAACATTAGACTACTCAGTTGCGCCCTAACAGGATAACTTTAGAAACAGTACTTTTTCTCATTCAACCGAACAAAGAGTGAAACCAAATTATATTGTTCTATTATGCCCCGAGAGTGTATATTGGCAACGTATCTTTGTCTACGTTCACAAGAACCAAAACCGGAACAACATTACACTACTCGGTTGCGCCTAACGGTATAACTTTGGAAACAGTACTTTTTCACATTCCACCGAACAAAGAGTAAAACCCAATTATCTTGTTCTATTATGCCCCGAGAGTGTATATTGGCAACGTATCTTTGTCTACGTTCACAAGAACCAAAACCGGAACAACATTAGATTATTGCGCCTAACAAAGATAACTTTAGAAACAAGATTTTTCTCATTCAACCAAACAAAGAGTGAAACCTAATTATATTGTTCTATTATGCCCCGAGAGTGTATATTGGCAACGTATCGTTGTATACGTTCACAAGAACCAAAACCGGAACAACATAAGACTACCCGATTCGCCCAAACAAGATAAATATGGAAACAAGATTTTTCTCATTCCACCGAACAAACAAGAAACCCAATTATATTGTTCTATTATGCCCCGAGAGTGTATATTGGCAACGTATCATTGTCTACGTTCACAAGAACCAAAACCGAACAACATTAGACTACTCAGTTGCGCCCTAACAGTATAACTTTAGAAACAGTACTTTTTCTCATTCAACCGAACAAAGAGTGAAACCCAATTATATTGTTCTATTATGCCCCGAGAGTGTATATTGGCAACGTTTTGTTGTCTACGTTCACAAGAACCAAAACCGGAACAACATAAGACTACTCAGTTGCGCCCTAACAGTATAACTTTAGAAACAGTACTTTTTCTCATTCAACGGAACAAAGAGTGAAACCTATTTATATTGTTCTATTATGCCCTGAGAGTGTATATTGGCAACGTATCGTTGTCTAAGTTCACAAGAACCAAAACCGGAACAACATTAGACTACTCAGTTGCGCCTAACGATAACTTTAGAAACAAGATTTTTCACATTCAACCGAACAAAGAGTGAAACCTAATTATATAGTTCTATTATGCCCCGAGAGTGTATATTGGCAACGTATCGTTGTCTACGTTCACAAGAACCAAAACCGGAACAACATAAGACTACTCAGTTGCGCCCAAACATTATAACTTTGGAAACAGTACTTTTTCTCATTCAACCGAACAAAGAGTGAAACCCAATTATATTGTTCTATTATGCCCGGAGAGTGTATATTGGCAACGTATCGTTGTCTACGTTCACAAGAACCAAAACCGAACAACATTAGACTACTCGATGCGCCTAACAAAGATAACTCTAGAAAGATTTTTTTCTCATTCAACCGAACAAAGAGTAAAACCCAATTATATTGTTCTATTATGGCCCGAGAGTGTATACTGGCAACGTATCGTTGTCTACGTTCACAAGAACCAAAACCGGAACAACATTAGACTACTCTTGCGCCTAACAAGATAACTTTTGAAACAAGATTTTTCTCATTCAACCGAACAAAGAGTGAAACCAAAATATATTGTTCTATTATGCCCCGAGAGTGTATATTGGCAACGTATCTTTGTCTACGTTCACAAGAACCAAAACCGGAACAACATTACACTACTCGCTTGCGCCTAACAGATAACTTTGGAAATGATTTTTTCTCATTCCACCGAACAAACAGTAAAACCCAATTATATTGTTCTATTATGCCCCGAGAGTGTATATTGGCAACGTATCGTTGTCTACGTTCACAAGAACCAAAACCGGAACAACATTAGACTACTCAGTTGCGCCTAAACAGATAACTTTAGAAACAAGATTTTTCTCATTCAACCGAACAAAGAGTGAAACCTAATTATATAGTTCTATTATGCCCCGAGAGTGTATATTGGCAACGTATCGTTGTCTACGTTCACAAGAACCAAAACCGGAACAACATAAGACTACTCAGTTGCGCCCTAACAGTATAACTTTAGAAACAGTACTTTTTCTCATTCAACCGAACAAAGAGTGAAACCTATTTATATTGTTCTATTATGCCCTGAGAGTGTATATTGGCAACGTATCGTTGTCTAAGTTCACAAGAACCAAAACCGGAACAACATTAGACTACTCAGTTGCGCCCTAACAGTATAACTTTAGAAACAAGATTTTTTGCACATTCAACCGAACAAAGAGTGAAACCTAATTATATTGTTCTATTATGCCCCGAGAGTGTATATTGGCAACGTATCGTTGTCTACGTTCACAAGAACCAAAACCGGAACAACATTAAACTACTCTTGCGCCTAACAAGATAACTCTAGAAACAAGATTTTTCTCATTCAACCGAACAAAGAGTAAAACCCAATTATATTGTTCTATTATGCCCCGAGAGTGTATATTGGCAACGTATCGTTGTCTACGTTCACAAGAACCAAAACCGGAACAACATTAGACTACTCGTTTGCGCCCTAACAAAGATAACTTTAGAAACAAGATTTTTCTCATTCAACCGAACAAAGAGTGAAACCCAATTATATTGTTCTATTATGCCCGAGAGTGTATATTGGCAACGTATCGTTGTCTACGTTCACAAGAACCAAAACCGGAACAACATTAGACTACTCAGTTGCGCCCTAACAGTATAACTTTGGAAACAGTACTTTTTCTCATTCAACCGAACAAAGAGTGAAACCAATTATATTGTTCTATTATGCCCCGAGAGTGTATATTGGCAACGTATCTTTGTCTACGTTCACAAGAACCAAAACCGGAACAACATTACACTACTCAGTTGCGCCCTAACAGTATAACTTTAGAAACAGTACTTTTTCTCATTCAACCGAACAAAGAGTGAAACCTAATTATATAGTTCTATTATGCCCCGAGAGTGTATATTGGCAACGTATCGTCGTCTACGTTCACAAGAACCAAAACCGGAACAACATTACACTACTCAGTTGCGCCCTAACTGTCACGCCCCGAGACCCGCTACCAATTTGGTCCGGTTCGGGCGCGTCGAACAGACGCCGGACGGACAGCACCTCCCCTGTCCGCCCAAGGCTAAAGCAACGAGATCATGTACAACAAGTTCCCAGGAAACAACTTGAATAGGTACAAGATCGAACAACAACAACGAAAGCACAACCAGTGCTAAACATACAAGAGCGAGCATCACGAGTAACATACAAGTGAATAAAAGAGAGATACTAGTATATTACATCCATACAACTGCTTAATACAATTTGATTGCCATACAACTACCAAATATAAACATAAAACTTACATCCTCAAGAATATAAAATAAAATTTGTACAATTACTCAAAATGCCTCACCACCTATACATCATCTACTCTCCAATATACATATGGAAACTCTAATGCAAGTAGGAAGCATCTACTCACTAGCACTAGGGCGCTAAGCCCCTACCACGATCCTCACCGGCACACTCGCACTGCACTGTAATAGTACCCCAACCACACGGGGTGAGAACTATATAAATATAGTTCCCGATGGGCTCGGCCGCCGACCCCGCCGATCTTCCCACTAGGTCCAAGGAGGCACAGAAGACAGATAGATAGATAGATAGATATAAGGGAAATCAGCAGCTATACTGTAAATCAGGATGCAATATCTTGCTATGCCTCAGGTCAATGTAATGCACGCATAACTCGTAGTGAAGGCTAGCTACTATACCACTATGTTCAATATCATCTAGCTACAACCTGCAATCATGCTAGTGTACTTTAACGATATAGTGAATATAACTACAACCTAGCTATGCAGTCTACTATGTCAGATCACGGTATGAATGCAAGTCCTCTTATGCTGTTCATGCTATGACCCAATTCATGGCCCAATCCCTTAGGCTACCCCGCCTAAGCCTGGAAATCCTGTGACCCAATCCTTTAGGCTACCCCGCCTAAGTCTTTAGATCTTGTGATCATCTCACTCTACTATTCCCAACTCATAATCTCAACTCTCATAGGTGAAGGAATACCATGTCCACTCACGGTCTGAAGATAAGTCTATTAGGCTCTCTATTAGGTGACTATGCTCAACGACAATCCGACTCATAGTAAAGGTTAACTACTATACTATTAAACTCAACAATCAACACGTTCTCAAGTCACCCAATCTTGCTGTGAGCCCGAGGGCTCGTCTTTCCGTCTCACACTCTTAATCTCCTTGGGGCGGTGTCACAAGTCCAACCATCCCCCGAGACCGCTCGCGACGGATACTTTAGTCCAAGGGTAGCTACTTTAGCCCTCCTCTCAGTGCCAACTCCGGAGTGCACAGCCTGTGTGGAGCGACCAACCCCAGGCGCAGACAGGCATGGTGAGCACGATCCAAATCCTGTGAACTGGGAGTACCCTACCAACTAGAGGGTTCATCGTATCACAGAATCCAACTATCCCTAGTTCAACATCACAGTGTGTCAACTACACTAATATCAATTGTCACTCTCAACAACACGGGAAATCCTCTATCCCTATGTCCATATCATAGTGTTAATACTACACTTGTATTTCACATGCCACTCACCTAGATATAACTAATTCTAGGTTCACTGTCAATCCATGTTCCACAACACTAGGTTCATATCTGACCTATGTTAAATAACACTGAGTCAATGCCACTCTTGATCCACTCTAGGTTCAATAACACTAGGTTCATATCTGTTCAACCTATTTTCATGACGCTAGGTTAATGCAATATGCCACAATTAGGGAAATGCACCTATCCCTATGTTCAATGCCGTAGTATCAACCACACTAAGTTCTCATGCAACATGACACTCGTCCATAGATTAACATTAACTAATGCCACATGTCGTGGTTTAATGTTCTCAACACACTACTTGCACATGTTCACTAAGTTGTCACTCAACTAGAGTTTAATCCTCATTAATAATGTCATTATAGGGTTTCACGACACTATGTCCCAATATCATGCATATTAAGTTCTTCTTTCATTTAGCGTCATAGGTTCGCAATGTCATCTCCTAGTCCTCATGTTCATTACATCAAGTGTTCACATCATAATACTATATTAATCATAGACATCATACTAGGAGTAGGAATGCATGTATCATCACCCTATAATGCAAATCCATAAAGCACTATATATATACATCATGCTATATGAAATTCAATAAAGCACTAAGACATAGAAGGAAGCTCAATGGCTTCGGACAACACCCCCCACCTTTTATTGCGTTCCGATTGTTCGTCGTCACTCGCAATCGGCCTCCACGGCACTCGATATCGGGTTTGGCCCGGACTCTTGCGCGGCCACCCAAACGGTCACCGATCCTCGATCCGAGATCTCGTGGCGTTACCCCACGCCTTCACGATGCCCGGTTCCGATTTCACGAATTATGGGCTTCTATTTCGCGTGCTGCGGCTATCTGGTAAGAATATATTAAAATATTAATAACTTCGCACACGCTCGTCGGATCATCGAACCGAGCGCGCCAACGCGTTCGTGAGACCCTCAATTAGGTTTACATACCCTCAAATGAGATCAAACTCAAGTATATAGCAAAACCCCATTTTTGACCCTAGGTTTGCTATATTGCAAAATCCACCATTAGAGCCTTAGATTCAAGCTCTAATCATGCATTTAGCATGCTAGGGTTCTACTAAAACCACCCTCAAAGCTTAAAACCTAAACTAGAGAGAGATGCCATTAAAGAGGTAGCAAGCTTACCTCTTAAGCTTGCTCTCATGCACCAAGAGAAGAGGAAGAAGATGGCCTTGATCATCATCATCATCTTCTTCTTCACCTCCTTCTCTTTCTTCTTCTTCTTCTTCTTCTTCTTCTTCTTCTTCTTTTCCTTCCCTTTCGTTTAGAGAGAGAGGAGAGAGAGAGAGAGAGAGCTATGGTTGAGGGAAATGAGAAAGAGAGAGAGCCATCCCTTTCTTTAGCTCTAATTAATGTAACAAGTGCACTTAGCCCCCTCAACTATTAGCCTTTCCAACAGCTCAAACTGGGCATTTTCGGGCTGCATTGTCCGGACAGCACCCCATTGTCCGGACAGCACCCTGCGAAATCCATTTTTGCCCATTTGACAGCTTACTGTGTCCGGACAGCATCCATTGTCCGGACATCCATTGTCCGGACAGCATTCCTTTGTCCGGACCCAGTGGGTCTCCTCAGCCCAACATTTAAGGACTTAGCCAAATTTCAGCACTTTTCGTTTCTTCTCCGTTTTCGCTCGTCTTGCGTCCGATTCTTTTCAAATCGCACCGAGACCTTCCAAACATGTTTTCGAGCATGTTTTCATCATCTTTTCATCCACGCTAATGCCGGATTTAGCTCACGGCCCAACATAGCCTTTCGGGTTCCGTTTCCGCGCCTTCGCGCACCGAAACGCCCGAATGCTCCCGAACTTCACCGAACTTCATCGGGGCCATTCAAATGGCTTTCCAACCAATTGAATATCATAACCTCATGATTTTAGAAGTCCGGTACCTTACACTAACAGTATAACTGTAAGGTACTGGACTTCTAAAACTATGAAGTTACGGTGTACCTTTGGTTGGAAAGCCATTTGGATGGTTTCGGTGAAGTCCGGGAGCTTTCGGGCGTTTTCAATGCATTAGGAGCAAGAACGGAGCCCGAAAGGCAATGTTAGGTCGTGAGCGAAATCCGACGCTTGCGCGGATGAAATGACGATGTGGACATGATTCAAATCATGTGTGGGGAGTCTCGGTGCGATTTCAAGTGAATCGGAGACCCACAAGTCCAAAAGTGAGTTAGAACGGAGAGGAAATGGAACCCGAAAGGTTACTTTGGGCCGTGAGCCAAACCCGGCACTTGCGCGGATGAAATGACGATGTGGACATGATCTAAATCATGTTTGGGGAGTCTCGGTTCGATTTGGAACGAATCGGAGGTCAAACGCTCCAAAAGTGAGTTGGAACGGAGAAGAAACGAAAAATGCTGAAATTTGGCTAAGTCCTTAAATGTTGGGGCGGGACCTTAGGTACGAGACAAGAAGTCTTGTCCGGTTAATGTGTCGGAGAACAATGGATGATCTCCGGTTGATAAAGCTAATCGAATGGAGCAAAAATGTTAAATTAGGTCTTATCCGGTTAATAGAATCTTTATCGATCTCAACGACCGAAAATGCCCGATTTGGGAAGTTATTTTGAAATGTGCAAAGTTGAGGGTTTGTTTGCAATTATGCAGGGGCTTAAGTGAATAGAGGGTAATAAAACCCTTTCTCTCCCTCTCACTCCCTCAGATCACTCTCTCCCTCTCTCTCTGTTCGACCGAAGCAAGAAGAAGGAGAAGAAGGAAAGAAAGAGAAGAAAGAAACGAGAGAAGAAGAAGGAAGAAGATGAGGAAGATGATGGAGATCAAGGTGGAGACCTCCATGGCTATCTTCTCCCTCTTCCTCGAGCTCGAAGCAAGCTTGTAGAGGTAAGCTTCTAAGCTCCCTCTCATGGTGGATTTTCGTAGAGGGCTTTTTAAACCCTAGAAATGGTTGGGTTAGAACCCCTTGAGGCTAAATGGAAGATCAAGGCGTAAATCTAGGGATTTACGGTAGGTTTTGCATAGATGCAAACCTAGGGTTCGATTTGGGGGTTTTTAGAAATAGATGAGATTGATCTCATTTGACC
Source organism: Aechmea fasciata (assembly GCA_025177825.1). Taxonomy (NCBI): domain Eukaryota; kingdom Viridiplantae; phylum Streptophyta; class Magnoliopsida; order Poales; family Bromeliaceae; genus Aechmea; species Aechmea fasciata. The sequence continues at coordinate 13,713,732 of CM045934.1, forward strand.
CCATAGAAACCTAATTGGGGGTGCAACGAACGCGTTGGCGCGCTCGGTTCGGTGATCCGAAGAGCGGTTGCAAAGATATTAATATTTTAATATATTCATACCAGATGTCCGCAGCACGCAAGATAGGAGCCCTAAATTCATGAAAACGGAACTGGGGCATCTTGAAGTCGTGAGTTAACGCGGGGAAGTCTCAGATCGAGATTCGGTGGCCGTTCGGTGGGTCGCGCAAGATTCGAGCCGAACCGGGTCACGGGTGCCGCGGGCGGCCGATTGCGAGTGTCGACGAGCAATCGGAGAGCATAACCAAGGTGGGTGCGTTTACCGAAGCGACTAGGTCGCCTGTATGTCTAAGAGTTACTTAACTCCTGTTGATGCATGTTCAATAACGCATAAGAAGAAATGCATGCTAATGATATAAATAATAAATGCTAAGTAGATGCAAATGAACGAATGAGTGAAATGCATGATAGGGTTGATATGGTTAGATGACTCTCCTTGTATGCTTTCTTATCGTGCGGAGCTATGGGCGTCGCATTAGGACATAGGGTGTCTGCTTGCACACTTCCCTTATCGTGCGGCACCATAGGCTTGCATTTGGACATAGGAAGCATCAGGATGAATATTGCGACACTGAACCCTAGAGATGACTTAATTATGTATGAGTACCAAGTAGATAACTTGATGAATGATATGTGCAATGACATAGTGTAAAGAATGTTGCGAGAACATAAGCTTAGCATAACGAAACATGCATATGAGTGGATTGATAGACATAAGAGAGCCAAGTAAAGAATGCCAAGTAAAGAATGTGAGTCATGGACTAAATGCACATATAGATCGAGTGGCATCTAACCTAGTGTAAAGAACATAGGTTATAGTAAACCTAGAGTCAATGGACCTAGGAGTGTGGCAACCTAACCTAGTGTAAAGAACATAGGTTATAGTAAACCTAGAGTCAATGGACCTAGGAGTGTGGCAACTTAACCTAGTGTAAAGAACATAGGTTGAGAACTGAACCTAGAGTTGAGATAACCTAGGTTATGTGACAAGGAATGAACCCTAGAGTCAAGTGGACCTAGGATGTAAAGAACAATGGACCTATTGGGTCGACTCTTGAGGGTTAAGGCCAACCCTCAAGCAAAGTGGATTCCGGAATCCCAGTAATTGTGTGCTCGATAGTTCTGGTTCCGCGGGTGTATGCGGCATGTTCCTCTCCCACCGGAAGAACTTCGAGGATTGTGACTAAGCAAGAACAAAGTGAGCGCTAGGGTGTATGCGGCATGTTCCTCTCCCTATCAGGGAATCTTGGCTATGGGTGTATGCGGCATGTTCCTCTCCCACGGCGGATCCACGACCACGGTGCACGGACCTTCGGGCGGACCGTTGGGCGATGTGGTTCTTGGCTTGCAGGCTGAGGTGCAAGTGACAGGGTCCTTCACCTCGAGCCAGGCAAAGTGCGGATTATCCGCTATTGATTGACTCGTGATCGAGTCGGGTGGCTAAATTTGAAATTAGGTAGAAAGAACCTTGAGGGCTAGTGATATGTATGGTGAACCTAAGGTAATAGACACCTTAGAAGCAAGTTGGACTTGAGATGGAACCTAGGGTTATAGAAACCTTGGAAGTTAATGACATGAGCTAAGGTAAGTAGAAACCTTAGAGTTGCAATGGTATGATTTATGAATAGCTAAATTAATGAATAGCTAAGTAAGAATGAAATGGCTAAAGTACGAGAATAGCGGAAAGGTGAAGAAAAGCTAAGAGCTAAAGTAATAATTTGCATGTTGCATTTGTGAGGCATGTTTTTATGTTAGTTGCAAGTTATATATCTATATATGTTTTTGGACTAACATATTTGCAGTGCCTCCTTGGACCTATTGGTCGAAATTTGTTCTCTTGGGTGACCGTACCCACGAGAACTATGGACAATAGTTCTCACCCCCGTGTTGTGGTTTTGGGGGTACAGGTATACACGTGAGCGGCGCAGCAGCAGCGCGAGGCAAGGGCGTAGCTCAGCAGATAGCGCCCTACCCCAGAGACCAGAGGTAGCAGTACCCCGAGGTGGTCTAGCTTAGAAGGTTAAAGAACAAAAATGTAACTAACTTATGAAATGATGTAATAGTAAGTAGATTGTATTTGGAAGTCTAATGTAAATTAATCGGTGATGTAAAATGAATGTGGAATGAATGTAATAACATAGGATGTGTTTATGTTGTTTGATACCTAGCTTCCTTATGCAATCGTTGTATGTTGAATACTGTTCCTAGTTGGAACCTTCTTGTAATTGTATCGATTGCGACGCCTTGGACGTACAGGGAAAACTCTGTCCGTTCGGTGTCTCACGCGCCGAATCCGAATTGGCGGGCTCGGGCGTGACAATAACTTTGGAAACGTACTTTTTCTCATTCAATCGAACAAAGAGTGAAACCTATTTATATTGTTCTATTATGCCCTGAGAGTGTATATTGGCAACGTATCGTTGTCTAAGTTCACAAGAACCAAAACCGGAACAACGTTAGACTACTCAGTTGCGCCCTAACAGTATAACTTTAGAAACAGTACTTTTTCACATTCAACCGAACAAAGAGTGAAACCTAATTATATAGTTCTATTATGCCCCGAGAGTGTATATTGGCAACGTATCGTTGTCTACGTTCACAAGAACCAAAACCGGAACAACATAAGACTACTCAGTTGCGCCCTAACAGTATAACTTTAGAAACAGTACTTTTTCTCATTCAACGGAACAAAGAGTGAAACCTATTTATATTGTTCTATTATCCCCTGAGAGTGTATATTGGCAACGTATCGTTGTCTAAGTTCACAAGAACCAAAACCGGAACAACATTAGACTACTCAGTTGCGCCCTAACAGTATAACTTTAGAAACAGTACTTTTTCACATTCAACCGAACAAAGAGTGAAACCTAATTATATAGTTCTATTATGCCCCGAGAGTGTATATTGGCAACGTATCGTTGTCTACGTTCACAAGAACCAAAACCGGAACAACATAAGACTACTCAGTTGCGCCCTAACAGTATAACTTTGGAAACAGTACTTTTTCTCATTCCACCGAACAAAGAGTAAAACCCAATTATATTGTTCTATTATGCCCGGAGAGTGTATATTGGCAACGTATCGTTGTCTACGTTCACAAGAACCAAAACCGGAACAACATTAAACTACTCAGTTGCGCCCTAACAGTATAACTCTAGAAACAGTACTTTTTCTCATTCTACCGAACAAAGAGTAAAACCCAATTATATTGTTCTATTATGGCCCGAGAGTGTATATTTGCAACGTATCGTTGTCTACGTTCACAAGAACCAAAACCGGAACAACATTAGACTACTCAGTTGCGCCCTAACAGTATAACTTTAGAAACAGTACTTTTTCTCATTCAACCGAACAAAGAGTGAAACCAAAATATATTGTTCTATTATGCCCCGAGAGTGTATATTGGCAACGTATCTTTGTCTACGTTCACAAGAACCAAAACCGGAACAACATTACACTACTCAGTTGCGCCCTAACAGTATAACTTTGGAAACAGTACTTTTTCTCATTCCACCGAACAAAGAGTAAAACCCAATTATATTGTTCTATTATGCCCCGAGAGTGTATATTGGCAACGTATCGTTGTCTACGTTCACAAGAACCAAAACCGGAACAACATTAGACTACTCAGTTGCACCCTAACAGTATAACTTTAGAAACAGTACTTTTTCTCATTCAACCGAACAAAGAGTGAAACCTATTTATATTGTTCTATTATGCCCCGAGAGTGTATATTGGCAACGTATCGTTGTCTACGTTCACAAGAACCAAAACCGGAACAACATTAAACTACTCAGTTGCGCCCTAACAGTATAACTCTAGAAACAGTACTTTTTCTCATTCAACCGAACAAAGAGTAAAACCCAATTATATTGTTCTATTATGCCCCGAGAGTGTATATTGGCAACGTATCGTTGTCTACGTTCACAAGAACCAAAACCGGAACAACATTAAACTACTCAGTTGCGCCCTAACAGTATAACTCTAGAAACAGTACTTTTTCTCATTCAACCGAACAAAGAGTGAAACCCAATTATATTGTTCTATTATGGACCGAGAGTGTATATTGGCAACGTATCGTTGTCTACGTTCACAAGAACCAAAACCGGAACAACATTAGACTACTCAGTTGCGCCCTAACAGTATAACTTTTGAAACAGTACTTTTTCTCATTCAACCGAACAAAGAGTGAAACCAAAATATATTGTTCTATTATGCCCCGAGAGTGTATATTGGCAACGTATCTTTGTCTACGTTCACAAGAACCAAAACCGGAACAACATTACACTACTCAGTTGCGCCCTAACAGTATAACTTTGGAAACAGTACTTTTTCTCATTCCACCGAACAAAGAGTAAAACCCAATTATATTGTTCTATTATGCCCCGAGAGTGTATATTGGCAACGTATCGTTGTCTACGTTCACAAGAACCAAAACAGGAACAACATTAGACTACTCAGTTGCGCCCTAACAGTATAACTTTGGAAACAGTACTTTTTCTCATTCAACCGAACAAAGAGTGAAACCTAATTATATTGTTCTTTTATGCCCCGAGAGTGTATATTGGCAACGTATCGTTGTCTAAGTTCACAAGAACCAAAACCGGAACAACATTAGACTACTCAGTTGCGCCCTAACAGTATAACTTTAGAAACAGTACTTTTTCACATTCAACCGAACAAAGAGTGAAACCTAATTATATAGTTCTATTATGCCCCGAGAGTGTATATTGGCAACGTATCGTTGTCTACGTTCACAAGAACCAAAACCGGAACAACATTAAACTACTCAGTTGCGCCCTAATAGTATAACTCTAGAAACAGTACTTTTTCTCATTCAACCGAACAAAGAGTAAAACCCAATTACATTGTTCTATTATGGCCCGAGAGTGTATATTGGCAACGTATCGTTGTCTACGTTCACAAGAACCAAAACCGGAACAACATTAGACTACTCAGTTGCGCCACAACAGTATAACTTTAGAAACAGTACTTTTTCTCATTCAACCGAACAAAGAGTGAAACCTAATTATATTGTTCTATTATGCACCGAGAGTTTATATTGGCAACGTTTCGTTGTCTACGTTCTAAGAACCAAAACCGAACAACATAAGACTACTCGATTTGCGCCCTAACGGTATAACTTTAGAAACGACTTTTCTCATTCAACGGAACAAACGAGTGAAACCTATTTATATTGTTCTATTATGCCCACGAGAGTGTATATTGGCAACGTATCGTTGTCTAAGTTCACAAGAACCAAAACCGGAACAACATTAGACTACTCAGTTGCGCCCTAACAGTATAACTTTAGAAACAGTACTTTTTCACATTCAACCGAACAAAGAGTGAAACCTAATTATATAGTTCTATTATGCCCCGAGAGTGTATATTGGCAACGTATCGTTGTCTACGTTCACAAGAACCAAAACCGGAACAACATTAAACTACTCAGTTGCGCCCTAACAGTATAACTCTAGAAACAGTACTTTTTCTCATTCAACCGAACAAAGAGTAAAACCCAATTATATTGTTCTATTATGGCCCGAGAGTGTATATTGGCAACGTATCGTTGTCTACGTTCACAAGAACCAAAACCGGAACAACATTAGACTACTCAGTTGCGCCCTAACAGTATAACTTTTGAAAAAATACTTTTCTCATTCAACCGAACAAAGAGTGAAACCAAAATATATTGTTCTATTATGCCCGAGAGTGTATATTGGCAACGTATCTTTGTCTACGTTCACAAGAACCAAAACCGGAACAACATTACACTACTCAGTTGCGCCCTAACAGTATAACTTTGGAAACAGTACTTTTTCTCATTCCACCGAACAAAGAGTAAAACCCAAATATATTGTTCTATTATGCCCCGAGAGTGTATATTGGCAACGTATCTTTGTCTACGTTCACAAGAACCAAAACCGGAACAACATTAGACTACTCAGTTGCGCCCTAACAGTATAACTTTAGAAACGATAATTTTTCTCATTCAACCGAACAAAGAGTGAAACCTAATTATATAGTTCTATTATGCCCCGAGAGTGTATATTGGCAACGTATCGTTGTATACGTTCACAAGAACCAAAACCGGAACAACATAAGACTACCCGATTGCGCCCAAACGGTATAACTTTGGAAACGTACTTTTTCTCATTCAACCGAACAAAGAGTGAAACCAAAATATATTGTTCTATTATGAGAGTGTATATTGGCAACGTATCTTTGTCTACGTTCACAAGAACCAAAACCGAACAACATTACACTACTCGGTTGCGCCTAACGGTATAACTTTAGAAACAGTACATTTTCTCATTCAACCGAACAAAGAGTGAAACCCAATTATATTGTTCTATTATGCCCCGAGAGTGTATATTGGCAACGTATCGTTGTCTACGTTCACAAGAACAAAAACCGGAACAACATTAGACTACTCAGTTGCGCCCTAACAGTATAACTTTAGAAACAGTACTTTTTCTCATTCAACCGAACAAAGGGTGAAACCTAATTATATTGTTCTATTATGCCCCGAGAGTGTATATTGGCAACGTATCGTTGTATACGTTCACAAGAACCAAAACCGGAACAACATAAGACTACCCAGTTGCGCCCAAACAGTATAACTTTGGAAACAGTACTTTTTCTCATTCCACCGAACAAACAGTAAAACCCAATTATATTGTTCTATTATGCCCCGAGAGTGTATATTGTCAACGTATCATTGTCTACGTTCACAAGAACCAAAACCGGAACAACATTAGACTACTCAGTTGCGCCCTAACAGTATAACTTTAGAAACAGTACTTTTTCTCATTCAACCGAACAAAGAGTGAAACCTAATTATATAGTTCTATTATGCCCCGAGAGTGTATATTGGCAACGTATCGTCGTCTACGTTCACAAGAACCAAAACCGGAACAACATTACACTACTCGATTGCGCCCGACGTATAACTTTGGAAACGTATTTTTCTCATTCCACCGAACAAAGAGTAAAACCCAATTATATTGTTCTATTATGCCCCGAGAGTGTATATTGGCAACGTATCGTTGTCTACGTTCACAAGAACCAAAACCGGAACAACATAAGACTACTCAGTTGCGCCCTAACAGTATAACTTTAGAAACAGTACTTTTTCTCATTCAACCGAACAAAGAGTGAAACCTAATTATATAGTTCTATTATGCCCCGAGAGTGTATATTGGCAACGTATCGTTGTCTACGTTCACAAGAACCAAAACCGGAACAACATTAAACTACTCAGTTGCGCCCTAACAGTATAACTTTAGAAACAGTACTTTTTCTCATTCAACCGAACAAAGAGTAAAACCCAATTATATTGTTCTATTATGGCCCGAGAGTGTATACTGGCAACGTATCGTTGTCTACGTTCACAAGAACCAAAACCGGAACAACATTAGACTACTCAGTTGCGCCCTAACAGTATAACTTTTGAAACAGTACTTTTTCTCATTCAACCGAACAAAGAGTGAAACCAAAATATATTGTTCTATTATGCCCCGAGAGTGTATATTGGCAACGTATCTTTGTCTACGTTCACAAGAACCAAACCGAACAACATTACACTACTCGATTTGCCCTAACCGTATAACTTTGGAAACAGTACTTTTTCTCATTCCACCGAACAAAGAGTAAAACCCAATTATATTGTTCTATTATGCCCCGAGAGTGTATATTGGCAACGTATCGTTGTCTACGTTCACAAGAACCAAAACCGGAACAACATTAGACTACTCAGTTGCGCCCTAACAGTATAACTTTAGAAACAGTACTTTTTCTCATTCAACCGAACAAAGAGTGAAACCTAATGATTTAGTTCTATTATTCCCCGAGAGTGTATATTGGCAACGTTTCGTTGTCTACGTTCACAAGAACCAAAACCGGAACAACATAAGACTACTCAGTTGCGCCCTAACAGTATAACTTTAGAAACAGTACTTTTTCTCATTCAACGGAACAAACAGTGAAACCTATTTATATTGTTCTATTATGCCCTGAGAGTGTATATTGGCAACGTATCGTTGTCTAAGTTCACAAGAACCAAAACCGGAACAACATTAGACTACTCAGTTGCGCCCTAACAGTATAACTTTAGAAACAGTACTTTTTCACATTCAACCGAACAAAGAGTGAAACCTAATTATATAGTTCTATTATGCCCCGAGAGTGTATATTGGCAACGTATCGTTGTCTACGTTCACAAGAACCAAAACCGGAACAACATTAGACTACTCAGTTGCGCCCTAACAGTATAAATTTAGAAACAGTACTTTTTCTCATTCAACCGAACAAAGAGTAAAACCCAATTATATTGTTCTATTATGGCCCGAGAGTGTATATTGGCAACGTATCGTTGTCTACGTTCACAAGAACCAAAACCGGAACAACATTAGACTACTCAGTTGCGCCCTAACAGTATAACTTTTGAAACAGTACTTTTTCTCATTCAACCGAACAAAGAGTGAAACCAAAATATATTATTCTATTATGCCCCGAGAGTGTATATTGGCAACGTATCTTTGTCTACGTTCACAAGAACCAAAACCGGAACAACATTACACTACTCAGTTGCGCCCTAACAGTATAACTTTGGAAACAGTACTTTTTCTCATTCCACCGAACAAAGAGTAAAACCCAAATATATTGTTCTATTATGCCCCGAGAGTGTATATTGGCAACGTATCTTTGTCTACGTTCACAAGAACCAAAACCGGAACAACATTAGACTACTCAGTTGCGCCCTAACAGTATAACTTTAGAAACAGTACTTTTTCTCATTCAACCGAACAAAGAGTGAAACCTAATTATATTGTTCTATTATGCCCCGAGAGTGTATATTGGCAACGTATCGTTGTATACGTTCACAAGAACCAAAACCGGAACAACATAAGACTACCCAGTTGCGCCCTAACAGTATAACTTTAGAAACAGTACTTTTTCTCATTCAACCGAACAAAGAGTGAAACCTAATTATATTGTTCTATTATGCCCCGAGAGTGTATATTGGCAACGTATCTTTGTCTACGTTCACAAGAACCAAAACCGGAACAACATTACACTACTCAGTTGCGCCCTAACAGTATAACTTTGGAAACAGTACTTTTTCTCATTCCACCGAACAAAGAGTAAAACCCAAATATATTGTTCTATTATGCCCCGAGAGTGTATATTGGCAACGTATCTTTGTCTACATTCACAAGAACAAAAACCGGAACAACATTAGACTACTCAGTTGCGCCCTAACAGTATAACTTTAGAAACAGTACTTTTTCTCATTCAACCGAACAAAGAGTGAAACCTAATTATATTGTTCTATTATGCCCCGAGAGTGTATAATGGCAACGTATCGTTGTCTACGTTCACAAGAACCAAAACCAGGAACAACATAAGACTACCCGATTGCGCCCAAAAGTATAACTTTGGAAACAGTACTTTTTCTCATTCAACCGAACAAAGAGTGAAACCTAATTATATAGTTCTATTATGCCCCGAGAGTGTATATTGTCAACGTATCGTTGTCTACGTTCACAAGAACCAAAACCGGAACAACATAAGATTACTCAGTTGCGCCCTAACAGTATAACTTTAGAAACAGTACTTTTTCTCATTCAACCGAACAAAGAGTGAAACCTAATTATATTGTTCTATTATGCCCCGAGAGTGTATATTGGCAACGTATCGTCGTCTACGTTCACAAGAACCAAAACCGGAACAACATTAGACTACTCAGTTGCGCCCTAACAGTATAACTTTGGAAATAGTACTTTTTCTCATTCCACCGAACAAAGAGTGAAACCTAATTATATTGTTCTATTATGCCCCGAGAGTGTATATTGGCAACGTATCGTTGTCTACGTTCACAAGAACCAAAACCGGAACAACATTAGACTACTCAGTTGCGCCCTAACAGTATAACTTTCGAAACAGTACTTTTTCTCATTCAACCGAACAAAGAGTGAAACCTAATTATATAGTTCTATTATGCCCCGAGAGTGTATATTGGCAACGTATCGTTGTCTACGTTCACAAGAACCAAAACCGGAACAACATAAGACTACTCAGTTGCGCCCTAACAGTATAACTTTAGAAACAGTACTTTTTCTCATTCAACGGAAAAAAGAGTGAAACCTATTTATATTGTTCTATTATGCCCTGAGAGTGTATATTGGCAACGTATCGTTGTCTAAGTTCACAAGAACCAAAACCCGAACAACATTAGACTACTCAGTTGCGCCATAACTGTCACGCCCCGAGCCCGCCAATTCGGTCGGATTCGGCGCGCCGGCAGACCGCCGAACGGACAGAGTCTCCCCTGTACGTCCAAGGCGTCGCAATCGATACAATTACAAGAAGGTTCCAACTAGGAACAGTATTCGACATACAACGATTGCATAAGGAAGCTAGGTATCAAACAACATAAACACATCCTATGTTATTACATTCATTCCACATTCATTTTACATCATCGATTAATTTACATTAGACTTCCAAATACAATCTACTTATGATTACATCATTTCACAAGTTAGTTACATTTTTGCTCACTACCCTCTAGTCCCCGCTATTAAGACGGCCTCAAGGTACTGCTACCTCTGGTCTCCTGGTAGGGCGCTATCTACAGATCTACGCCCTTGCCTCGCGCCGCTGCTGCGCCGCTCACGTGTATACCTGTACCCCAAAACCACAACACGGGGTGAGAACTATTGTCCATAGTTCTCGTGGGTACGGTCAGCCAATAGAACAGCTCGAGCAAAAGGTCCAAGGAGGCATTGCAAATATGTTAGCCCAAAAACATATATAGGTATATAACTTGCAACTAACATAAAAACATGCCTCACAAATGCAACATGCAAATTATTACTTTAGCTCTTAGCTTTTCTTTACCTTTTTGCTATTCTTTACTTTAGCTATTTCATTCTTACTTAGCTATTCATAACTCATACCCGTTGTAACTCTAAGATTTCTACTTACCTTAGCTCATGTCATTAACTTCCAAGGTTTTTATAACCCTAGGTTTCCATCTCAAGTCCAACTTGCTTCTAAGGTGTCTATTACCTTAGGTTCACCATACATATCACTAGCTCTCAAGGTTCTCTCTACCTGATTCCAGCTAGCCACCCGACTCGGCCACGAGTCAATCAATAGCGGATAATCCGCACTTTGCCTGGCTCGAGGTGAAGGACCCTGTCACATACACCTCAGCCTGCAAGCCAAGAACCACATCGCCCAACGGTCCGCCCGAAGGTCCGTGCACCGTGGTCAACGATCCGCCGGTGGGAGAGGAACATGCCGCATACACCCATAGCCAAGATTCCCACGATAGGGAGAGGAACATGCCGCATACACCCTAGCGCTCACTTTGTTCTTGCTTAGTCACAATCCTCGAAGTTCTTCGGTGGGAGAGGAACATGCCGCATACACCCGCGGAACCGAGAACTATCGAGCTCACAGTGCGGGATTCCGGAAGCCAGTCCACGTTGCTGGAGGGTTGGCCTTAACCCTCAAGAGTCGACCCAATAGGTCCATTGTTCTTTACATCCTAGGTCCACTTGACTCTAGGGTTCACTCATTGTCACATAACCTAGGTTGTCTTAACTCTAGGTTCAGTTCTCAACCTATGTTCTGTCACACTAGGTTAGGTTGCCACACTCCTAGGTCCATTGACTCTAGGTTTACTATAACCTATGTTCTTTAACACTAGATTAGATGCCACTCGATCTACATGTGTATTTAGTCCATGACTCACATTCTTTACTTGGCATTCTTTACTTGGCTCCCTTATGTCTATCAATCTACTCATATGCATGTTTCTTTTATGCTAGGCTTATGTTCTTGCAACATTCTTTACACTATGTCATTACACATATCATTCATCAAGTTATCTACTTGGTACTCATACATAATTAAGTCATCTCTAGGGTTCAGTGTCGCAATATTCATCCCGATGCTTCCTATGTCCAAATGCAAGCCTATGGTGCCGCACGATAAGGGAAGTGTGCAAGCGGACACCCTATGTCCTAATGCGACGCCCGTAGCTCCGCACGATAAGAAAGCATACAAGAAAAGTCATCTGGCCATGCCAACCCTATCATGCATTTCACTCATTCATTCTCATGCATTTACTTGGCGTTTATTATATATATCACTAGCATGCATTTCTTCTTATGCGTTATTGAACATGCATCAACAGGAGTTAAGTAACTCTCAGACATATAGGCGACCTAGTCGCTTGATAGCAACACCCACTTTGTTTTGCTCTCCGATTGCTCGTCGACACTTGCAATCGGCCGCCGTGCACCGTGACCCGATTCGGCTCGACTCGTGCGCGACCAACCGAACGATCTCGAATCTCGATCGAGACTTCGTGCGTTGCCCCACGTCTTCAAGTTGCCCCGATTCCGTTTTCGTGAATTTAGGGCTCCTATCTTGCGTCTTTGCGGACATACGGTATGAATATATTAAAATATTAATATCTTTGCAACCGCTCGTCGGATCACCGAACCGAGCGCGCCAACGCGTTCGTTGCACCCCCAATTAGGTTTCTATGGGGTCAAATGAGATCAATCTCATCTATTTCTAAAAACCCCCAAATCGAACCCTAGGTTTGCATCTATGCAAAACCTACGTAAATCCCTAGATTTACGCCTTGATCTTCTATTGAGCCCCAAGGGTTCCTAACCCACCCATTTCTAGGTTTAAAAAGCCCCTTTCCGAAAATCACCATGAGAGGGAGCGTAGAAGCTTACCTCTACAAGCTTGCTTTGAGCTCGAGGAAGAGGGAGAGGATAGCCATGGAGGTCTCCACCTTGATCTCCATCATCTTCCTCATCTTCTTCCTTCTTCTTCTCTCTTCCTTTCCTTCTCTTTTTCTTTCTTTCCTCCCTTGTTTCGGTCGACGAGAGAAGAGAGGGAGAGAGGGTTACGAGGGAGTGAGAGGGAGAGAAAGGGTTTTATTACCCTCTATTCACTTAACCCTGCATAATTGCAAACAAACCCTCAACTTTGCAATATTTGAAACGCCCAAGCGGGCATTTTCGGGCTCGGGGACCGGTCTCCCTAACCCGGGACCGGTCCCCGAGAGCCTTGCTCCACTCTGCGTGGAGACCGTCTCCTTAGAGACCGGTCCCAGAGAGCCTTGCTCCACTCTGCGCAGCTGGAGACCGGTCTCCCCCTTAAGAGACCGGTCCCAGAGAGCCTGCTCTCGCGGGACAGCCTTCCGGGACCGGTCTCCCTTTTCGGGGACCGGTCCCCCCAGGGACCATCAGCCTACTCCAAGGACTTAGCCAAATTTTCGAAGTTTCTTCTCGTTCCAACTCACTTTTGGCTCGTTTGACCTCCGATTCTTTTCAAATCGAACCGAGCCTCTCCACACATGATTTAAATCATGTCCACATCATTATCTCATCCGCGCAAGCGCCGGATTTGGCTCACGGCCCAAAGTAGCGTTTCGGGCTCCGTTTCGCACCTAGTGCACCGAAAACACCGAAAGCTTCCGGACTTCACCGGAACCACTCTTATGGCCTTCTAAGCCAACATACCTCGTAACTTCAAGACTTTAGAAGTTCGATATGTCACATTCTCCCCTCCTTAAAAGAGTTTCATCCGCGAAAATTACTCATATCCATCCACTCACAATCCAATTTAATTTATCCAGTAACTTTGGAGATTCCAATGCACTTTTTGTCTTCGGAGCGGCCTTTCACTAATTAGAATCATTCACAGGCCCATAACGAAGAATGTGAGACTAGTTTCACTCACATTTGCTAAGCACAACTTCAAAAGTGCATTACAACTCCGATAAACATTAGTGGAAGCGCAAGTCGACATTCAACGACCTCTCACGCTCCAACATCACTTGCAACCAGTTCACAAGGAACTTCACCTTGCGTTTACTCGTCTCGTCTCTGAGCGCACTCGGATCCAATCACCCACATTGCCTAAAGCAACATCTTAGGAGCATCGCCTAATGGTGAGTGCCTCAATATCAGCCGAATCTTGCTCTATCGTGAGATGGCACACTTTGGCGCATCTCGCCTCCATTCCGTAAAGAGCATTATCCTCAATTGTCATGTGGCTTCTTCTATCGAAGTGTCTCCTAGAGACCACTTGCTTCAATTTCAATTGCCACGACTTATTCGGCTCCTTAGCTGCGATCACTTACACGAACACTTCGCTCGCGAATCCTGGTCAACTCTTCGTTAGAGTTATCAACTCACCGCTTACCTCGGTCTCTACGGTGGACCAATGGTCACCAACCCTACGTCAGCCTATCGCTTAGACGTGTCTCAACTACGCTTAGCGTTCTCTCGTTAATGGCGTAGACCCAATCAGCACTTTCGGCGCATTATCGATCTTAAGATCCAACACGTGGCATTTTCACGTTCTCGGGTCCAAGCTCGGACTACCGTCCTAACCAAAACTCTCGCCCCACCAGCAGTGCGGGCCGCGCCACTAGCGGCCATTGCGCCTTTGCCCAATGGGCCCGAGCTCGCGATCCACAAATGGTCCAGGCACGGGTCGTCCCCAAGCACTACCCGCTAACGTCGTCCTACGCGACATGCTCTACAGAGCTACATAATCCGTCGACTCCTAGGCACCTAGTGCAAGCCACCAGCCCTACGAGTGATCCATGGCCCGCTTCACACTTAGCAATCTTTGAAGTGCTACGCAATCCACTCTCTCGGGTGAATCGGAACCGCACTCTACGAGTACTGTGCTCGGGCGCTCCACGCCTGCAGTGGCGTTCTACGCTAGGTCTCGGCTTTGGGCGGAGGCGCGCCCCACGCACCGCCTACTAAGCAACTTTTCTAACCCCACATGGAGGTATCGCTAGGCCTACAGGCCAAATTCGGCGCTAACCAACTATTTCCTCAATAGTGGTTCTAACTATGCCAGGCATCTGGCCGCTCGGCCTATGCACTCCAACTACACGAGCACCACTCGCCCACCTCAATTCGAGGTATCACTTGGCCTCACACGCGCGTACTCGGCAACTAGTCGATCATGCTCTCAACAGCGGTTCTACTTCCACCGTCGGTCTATCGGTACTACATCCGAAACATTCGGATTACTCGGGTATCCTCAAGTATCACGGCTTAACTCTCGCAATCTACTACTCGTTGCCTCGAGAGTCGCCGCACCACTTCGTCTCTACCACGAGTCTTATCTCTCGCCGCCCACGAATCACAACTAGCCATTTGCTAGTGCCACTTGGCTTCCTACCTGCTGAAGCAGGCGCCCCACTCTCACACTGGAAGCATGCCCGGGTATCTCCTCTCACCCGTCTCTAGGTCCCTACTATAATGATGTATCAATAGTAGCAACTGACCACTCAATGAATGCATGCAATGCATTAACTCAAAATCATGCAGAAGTTCTCGCTTGATTAAATTAACTCATACACACCCGAAATCGTCGGCGGCGGACTCCGCAACCTGGGTCGTAGGTCTGTGACCGCTTGACGCTCGCCGCGAACCCTCCGGTTGCTTGATCACCACACCCCGCTCTCCAGACCGTGCC
Organism: Aechmea fasciata; assembly: GCA_025177825.1. Taxonomy (NCBI): domain Eukaryota; kingdom Viridiplantae; phylum Streptophyta; class Magnoliopsida; order Poales; family Bromeliaceae; genus Aechmea; species Aechmea fasciata. The sequence goes on from CM045934.1 coordinate 13,729,334, forward strand.
AAAGGCTGCACGTCCACAGGTTGTCCGGGAGAGGAGAACATCGTCGCCATCATCAGGGCATGACTCTCGCCTTGCGGGCACTCATCCCGCATATGGCACAGGCGCCCACAACGGATACACCTTCCGTCACGCGGCGCACACCGCCGCGCACGGTGGGAGCCACCACGGATCACGCATCCGAGGAGGAGGATCGGGTAGAGGACGACCTTGAGTGGTGTCTAGAACTTGGTGACCACCCAAATTGCTCAACGATGGCCTCGCCCTCCTCGCTCATGCTTACGAGATTCGCGCTCCTCACGCACGAAAGCCTCGCCATGTTCGGCCCACAATGCCCGGTCCAACACCTCCGCAAAAGTTGTGAGCTTAAGGATTTGCACCTTCTTGTAAATCCCCGTTCGGAGTCCATGCAGGAACCATTCGGCCCTTTCCTTGTCGTCCCGCACCACATCCGGGACACAATTCACGATACGAGAAAACTCTCGCTCGTATTCTCTCACAGAGCGGTCTCCTTGTTGCAGCTTCCAGAACTTGTCCTGAAGCTTTCTCCGTTCAGTGTCGGGGAAGTACGTAGAAAACACCAACCCCCGAAACTCATTCCATGCCATAGGAGGGAGGCTAGGCGATCGATTTCGTCGAATGCCTTTCCACCACGCCTTGGATCGCTTCAAGCAATGCACAGCTAAAGGTACCTTGTCCCGCTCCAAGGTGCTCAGCTCCTCGAAAAGCGTTTCCATAGAGTCAATCCACATCTCCACGATCCATGGATCGACATTCTCTCCATCAAAGACAGGCGGATCAAACTCTTTGAAGGCCATAAGGGCCGCCAAAGCCCGTTCTTTCTCTGCCTCCATTTCCACAGAACCAGGAGCTGCTGCCCCCGACTCTGTCGCCATTCCCGTCGGCACACGGCGCGCTCACGGCGCGGCCGCCGCGACTGTCGTGCCAACGGCTCATGGAGCCCCTTGATCTGCTCCTCCTGCAGCCGCGGCACTACGCCCATAAGCGCACTCATGCTCGCGGAGCACCGGGTCTCCACTCGCCTCGAATTGCTCAGGAACATCACTTGTTCCCTCCCGCGCCGATCTGGATGAAGATCGCCTACGCGGTGCCATCGTTTCCTGAAACGCGACAACTCGATTAGTTCTCGACCAACTCGGGTCGAATACGAGACCACTAATACGGCTCAAGAGCCAATCGGGCGAAAGTCACACGAGGCGTCCATTCTCATCTGGTTTCATGTTGTGTCGACCCAACATGAACTCCTTCGATTGAGAATAACCACACCTCAAGTCCACCTCTAATACCCGTCTTAGAGGATTATACAATACGACCAAATCCATAATCGCTTTCGCCACGAACCACAAGTCCTCGTCTCTCACGAGCCTTAACCTTTAAGGTTTCACTATCCTAGGGTCTCCTAGGTTCACCTAAACCATTGTCCCATTCACTACTTTATGCTCTGATACCAACTAATCATCACGCCCGAGCCCGCCAATTCGGTCGGATTCGGCGCGCCGTGACCGCCGAACGGACGAGTCTCCACGTACGTCCAAGGCGTCGCAATCGATACAATTACAAGAAGGTTCCAACTAGGAACAGTATTCGACATACAACGATTGCATAAGGAAGCTAGGTATCAAACAACATAAACACATCCTATGTTATTACATTCATTCCACATTCATTTTACATCATCGATTAATTTACATTAGACTTCCAAATACAATCTACTTATGATTACATCATTTCACAAGTTAGTTACATTTTTGCTCACTACCCTCTAGTCCCCGCTATTAAGACGGCCTCCGGGTACTGCTACCTCTGGTCTCCTGGTAGGGCGCTCTCTCTGAATCTACGCCCTTGCCTCGCGGCTGGCTGCTGCGCCGCTCACGTGTATACTGTACCCCAAAACCACAACACGGGGTTAGAACTATTGTCCATAGTTCTCGTGGGTACGGTCACCCAAGAGAACAGCTCGACCAATAGGTCCAAGGAGGCACTGCAAATATGTTAGCCCAAAAACATATATAGGTATATAACTTGCAACTAACATAAAAACATGCCTCACAAATGCAACATGCAAATTATTACTTTAGCTCTTAGCTTTTCTTTACCTTTTTGCTATTCTGTACTTTAGCTATTTCATTCTTACTTAGCTATTCATAACTCATACCCGTTGTAACTCTAAGATTTCTACTTACCTTAGCTCATGTCATTAACTTCCAAGGTTTTTATAACCCTAGGTTTCCATCTCAAGTCCAACTTGCTTCTAAGGTGTCTATTACCTTAGGTTCACCATACATATCACTAGCTCTCAAGGTTCTCTCTACCTGATTCCAGCTCGCCACCCGACTCGGCCACGAGTCAATCAATAGCGGATAATCCGCACTTTGCACAGCTCGAGGTGAAGGACCACTGTCACATACACCTCGGCTGCCAAGCCAAGAACGACATCGCCCAACGGTCCGGCCGAAGGTCCGTGCACCGTGGTCAGGGATCCGCCAGTGGGAGAGGAACATGCCGCATACACCCATAGCCAAGATTCCCTGATAGGGAGAGGAACATGCCGCATACACCCTAGCGCTCACTTTGTTCTTGCTTAGTCACAATCCTCGAAGTTCTTCCGGTGGGAGAGGAACATGCCGCATACACCCGCGGAACCAGAACTATCGAGCTCACAGTCTTGGGATTCGGAATCCATTCCACGTTGCTTGAGGGTTGGCCTTAACCCTCAAGAGTCGACAATAGGTCCATTGTTCTTTACATCCTAGGTCCACTTGACTCTAGGGTTCACTCATTGTCACATAACCTAGGTTGTCTTAACTCTAGGTTCGGTTCTCAACCTATGTTGTCACACTAGGTTAGGTTGCCACACTCCTAGGTCCATTGACTCTAGGTTTACTATAACCTATGTTCTTTAACACTAGATTAGATGCCACTCGATCTACATGTGTATTTAGTCCATGACTCACATTCTTTACTTGGCATTCTTTACTTGGCTCCCTTATGTCTATCAATCTACTCATATGCATGTTTCTTTTATGCTAGGCTTATGTTCTTGCAACATTCTTTACACTATGTCATTACACATATCATTCATCAAGTTATCTACTTGGTACTCATACATAATTAAGTCATCTCTAGGGTTCAGTGTCGCAATATTCATCCTGATGCTTCCTATGTCCAAATGCAAGCCTATGGTGCCGCACGATAAGGGAAGTGTGCAAGCAGACACCCTATGTCCTAATGCGACGCCCATAGCTCCGCACGATAAGAAAGCATACAAGAAAAGTCATCTGGCCATGCAAACCCTATCATGCATTTCATTCATTCATTCTCATGCATTTACTTGGCGGTTATTATATATATCACTAGCATGCATATCTTCTTATGCGTTATTGAACATCCATCAACAGGAGTTAAGTAACTCTTAGACATATAGGCGACCTAGTCGCTTCGATGCACCCACCTGTTTTGCTCTCCGATTGCTCGTCGACACTTGCAATCGGCCGCCCGCGGCACCCGTGACCCGATTCGGCTCGACTCGTGCGCGACCAACCGAACGATCTCCGAATCTCGATCTGAGACTTCGTGTCGTTGCCCCACGCCTTCAAGTTGCCCCCGTTCCGTTTTCGTGAATTTAGGGCTCCTATCTTGCGTCTTTGCGGACATACGGTATGAATATATTAAAATATTAATATCTTTGCAACCGCTCGTCGGATCACCGAACCGAGCGCGCCAACGCGTTCGTTGCACCCCCAATTAGGTTTCTATGGGGTCAAATGAGATCAATCTCATCTATTTCTAAAAACCCCCAAATCGAACCCTAGGTTTGCATCTATGCAAAACCTACGTAAATCCCTAGATTTACGCCTTGATCTTCTATTGAGCCTCAAGGGGTTCTAATCCAACCATTTCTAGGGTTTAAAAAGCCCTCTACGAAAATCCACCATGAGAGGGAGCTTAGAAGCTTACCTCTACAAGCTTGCTTCGAGCTCGAGGAAGAGGGAGAGGATAGCCATGGAGGTCTCCACCTTGATCTCCATCATCTTCCTCATCTTCTTCCTTCTTCTTCTCTCTTCCTTTCCTTCTCTTTTTCTTTCTTTCTTCCCTTGTTTCGGTCGCCAGAGAAGAGAGGCAGAGAGGGTTGTAAGGGAGTGAGAGGGAGCGGAAGGGTTTTATTACCCTCTATTCTCTTAACCCCCCATAATTGCAAACAAACCCCTCAACTTTACAATATTTGAAACAGCCCAAACTGGGCATTTTCGGGCTCAGAGACCGGTCTCCCTAACCCAGGACCGGTCCCAGAGAGCCTTGCTCCACTCTGCGCAGCTGGAGACCGGTCTCCCCCTTAAGAGACCGGTCCCAGAGAGCCTTGCTCCACTCTGCGCAGCTGGAGACCGGTCTCCCCCTTAAGAGACCGGTCCCAGAGAGCCTGCTCTCGCGGGACAGCCTTCCGGGACCGGTCTCCCTTTTCAGGGACCGGACCCCCCAGGGACCATCAGCCTAGTCCAAGGACTTAGCCAAATATTCAGCTTTTACCGTTTCTTCTCCGTTCCAACTCACTTTTGGCTCGTTTGACCTCCGATTCTTTTCAAATCGAACCGAGCCTCTCCACACATGATTTAAATCATGTCCACATCATTATCTCATCCGCGCAAGCGCCGGATTTGGCTCACGGCCCAAAGTAGCCTTTCGGGCTCCGTTTTCGCACCTAGTGCACCGAAAACACCCGAAAGCTTCCAGACTTCACCGGAACCACTCTTATGGCCTTCTAAGCCAACATACCTCGTAACTTCAAGACTTTAGAAGTTCGATATGTCACAATAACAGTATAACTTTAGAAACAGTACTTTTTCACATTCAACCGAACAAAGAGTGAAACCTAATTATATAGTTCTATTATGCCCCGAGAGTGTATATTGGCAACGTATCGTTGTCTACGTTCACAAGAACCAAAACCGGAACAACATAAGACTACTCAGTTGCGCCCAAACAGTATAACTTTGGAAACAGTACTTTTTCTCATTCCACCGAACAAAGAGTAAAACCCAATTATATTGTTCTATCATGCCCGGAGAGTGTATATTGGCAACGTATCGTTGTCTACGTTCACAAGAACCAAAACCGGAACAACATTAAACTACTCAGTTGCGCCCTAACAGTATAACTCTAGAAACAGTACTTTTTCTCATTCAACCGAACAAAGAGTAAAACCCAATTATATTGTTCTATTATGCCCCGAGAGTGTATAATGGCAACGTATCGTTGTCTACGTTCACAAGAACCAAAACCGGAACAACATTAGACTACTCAGTTGCGCCCTAACAGTATAACTTTAGAAACAGTACTTTTTCTCATTCAACCGAACAAAGAGTGAAACCAAAATATATTGTTCTATTATGAGAGTGTATATTGGCAACGTATCTTTGTCTACGTTCACAAGAACCAAAAGCAGGAACAACATTACACTACTCGGTTGCCCTAACGGTATAACTTTGGAAAAGTACTTTTTCTCATTCCACCGAACAAAGAGTAAAACCCAATTATATTGTTCTATTATGCCCGAGAGTGTATATTGGCAACGTATCGTTGTCTACGTTCACAAGAACCAAAACCGGAACAACATTAGACTACTCAGTTGCGCCCTAACAGTATAACTTTAGAAACAGTACTTTTTCTCATTCAACCGAACAAAGAGTGAAACATAATTATATAGTTCTATTATGCACCGAGAGTGTATATTGGCAACGTATCGTTGTCTACGTTCTAAGAACCAAAAGCGGAACAACATAAGACTACTCGGTTGCGCCTAACGGTATAACTTTAGAAACAGTACTTTTTCTCATTCAACCGAACAAAGAGTGAAACCTATTTATATTGTTCTATTATGCCCTGAGAGTGTATATTGGCAACGTATCGTTGTCTAAGTTCACAAGAACCAAAACCGGAACAACATTAGACTACTCAGTTGCGCCCTAACAGTATAACTTTAGAAACAGTACTTTTTCACATTCAACCGAACAAAGAGTGAAACCTAATTATATAGTTCTATTATGCCCCGAGAGTGTATATTGGCAACGTATCGTTGTCTACGTTCACAAGAACCAAAACCGGAACAACATAAGACTACTCAATTGCGCCCAAACAGTATAACTTTGGAAACAGTACTTTTTCTCATTCCACCGAACAAAGAGTAAAACCCAATTATATTGTTCTATTATGCCCGGAGAGTGTATATTGGCAACGTATCGTTGTCTACGTTCACAAGAACCAAAACCGGAACAACATTAAACTACTCAGTTGCGCCCTAACAGTATAACTCTAGAAACAGTACTTTTTCTCATTCTTTCGAACAAAGAGTAAAACCCAATTATATTGTTCTATTATGCCCCGAGAGTGTATATTGGCAACGTATCGTTGTCTACGTTCACAAGAACCAAAACCGGAACAACATTAGACTACTCAGTTGCGCCCTAACAGTATAACTTTTGAAACAGTACTTTTTCTCATTCAACCGAACAAAGAGTGAAACCAAAATATATTGTTCTATTATGCCCCGAGAGTGTATATTGGCAACGTATCTTTGTCTACGTTCACAAGAACCAAAACCGGAACAACATTACACTACTCAGTTGCGCCCTAACAGTATAACTTTGGAAACAGTACTTTTTCTCATTCCACCGAACAAAGAGTAAAACCCAATTATATTGTTCTATTATGCCCCGAGAGTGTATATTGGCAACGTATCGTTGTCTACGTTCACAAGAACCAAAACCGGAACAACATTAGACTACTCAGTTACGCCCTAACAGTATAACTTTAGAAACAGTACTTTTTCTCATTCAACCGAACAAAGAGTGAAACCTAATTATATAGTTCTATTATGCTCCGAGAGTGTATATTGGCAACGTTTCGTTGTCTACGTTCACAAGAACCAAAACAGGAACAACATAAGACTACTCAGTTGCGCCCTAACAGTATAACTTTAGAAACAGTACTTTTTCTCATTCAACCGAACAAAGAGTGAAACCTAATTATATTGTTCTATTATGCCCTGAGAGTGTATATTGGCAACGTATCGTTGTCTAAGTTCACAAGAACCAAAACCGGAACAACATTAGACTACTCAGTTGCGCCCTAACAGTATAACTTTAGAAACAGTACTTTTTCACATTCAACCGAACAAAGAGTGAAACCTAATTATATAGTTCTATTATGCCCCGAGAGTGTATATTGGCAACGTATCGTTGTCTACGTTCACAAGAACCAAAACCGGAACAACATAAGACTACTCAGTTGCGCCCAAACAGTATAACTTTGGAAACAGTACTTTTTCTCATTCCACCGAACAAAGAGTAAAACCCAATTATATTGTTCTATTATGCCCCGAGAGTGTATATTGGCAACGTATCGTTGTCTACGTTCACAAGAACCAAAACCGGAACAACATTAAACTACTCAGTTGCGCCCTAACAGTATAACTCTAGAAACAGTACTTTTTCTCATTCAACCGAACAAAGAGTAAAACCCAATTATATTGTTCTATTATGGCCCGAGAGTGTATACTGGCAACGTATCGTTGTCTACGTTCACAAGAACCAAAACCGGAACAACATTAGACTACTCAGTTGCGCCCTAACAGTATAACTTTTGAAACTGTACTTTTTCTCATTCAACCGAACAAAGAGTGAAACCAAAATATATTGTTCTATTATGCCCCCAGAGTGTATATTGGCAACGTATCTTTGTCTACGTTCACAAGAACCAAAACCGGAACAACATTAGACTACTCAGTTGCGCCCTAACAGTATAACTTTGGAAACAGTACTTTTTCTCATTCCACCGAACAAAGAGTAAAACCCAATTATATTGTTCTATTATGCCCCGAGAGTGTATATTGGCAACGTATCGTTGTCTACGTTCACAAGAACCAAAACCGGAACAACAAAAGACTACTCAGTTGCGCCCTAACAGTATAACTTTAGAAACAGTACTTTTTCTCATTCAACCGAACAAAGAGTGAAACCTAATTATATTGTTCTATTATGCCCCGAGAGTGTATATTTGCAACGTATCGTTGTCTAAGTTCACAAGAACCAAAACCGGAACAACATTAGACTACTCAGTTGCGCCCTAACAGTATAACTTTAGAAACAGTACTTTTTCACATTCAACCGAACAAAGAGTGAAACATAATTATATTGTTCTATTATGCCCCGAGAGTGTATATTGGCAACGTATCGTTGTCTACGTTCACAAGAACCAAAACCGGAACAACATTAAACTACTCAGTTGCGCCCTAACAGTATAACTTTAGAAACGATGCTTTTTCTCATTCAAGAACAAAGAGTAAAACCGATTTACATTGTTCTATTATGGCCCGAGAGTGTATATTGGCAACGTATCGTTGTCTACGTTCACAAGAACCAAAACCGGAACAACATTAGACTACTCAGTTGCGCCCTAACAGTATAACTTTAGAAACAGTACTTTTTCTCATTCAACCGAACAAAGAGTGAAACCTAATTATATAGTTCTATTATGCCCCGAGAGTGTATATTGGCAACGTATCGTTGTCTAAGTTCACAAGAACCAAAACCGGAACAACATAAGACTACTCAGTTGCTCTCTAACAGTATAACTTTAGAAACAGTACTTTTTCTCATTCAACCGAACAAAGAGTGAAACCTAATTATATTGTTCTATTATGCCCTTAGAGTGTATATTGGCAACGTATCGTTGTCTAAGTTCACAAGAACCAAAACCGGAACAACATTAGACTACTCAGTTGCGCCCTAACAGTATAACTTTAGAAACAGTACTTTTTCGCATTCAACCGAACAAAGAGTGAAACCTAATTATATTGTTCTATTATGCCCCGAGAGTGTATATTGGCAACGTATCGTTGTCTACGTTCACAAGAACCAAAACCGGAACAACATTAAACTACTCGGTTGCGCCACTAACGGTATAACTCTAGAAACGGTACTTTTTCTCATTCAACCGAACAAAGAGTAAAACCCAATTATATTGTTCTATTATGCCCCGAGAGTGTATATTGGCAACGTATCGTTGTCTACGTTCACAAGAACCAAAACCGGAACAACATTAGACTACTCAGTTGCGCCCTAACAGTATAACTTTAGAAAGAGTACTTTTTCTCATTCAACCGAACAAAGAGTGAAACCTAATTATATTGTTCTATTATGCCCCGAGAGTGTATATTGGCAACGTATCGTTGTCTACGTTCACAAGAACCAAACCGGAACAACATTACACTACTCGATTTACGCCTAACAGGTATACCTTTGGAAACAGTACTTTTTCTCATTCCACCGAACAAAGAGTAAAACCCAAATATATTGTTCTATTATGCCCCGAGAGTGTATATTGGCAACGTATCTTTGTCTACGTTCACAAGAACCAAATCCGGAACAACATTAGACTACTCAGTTGCGCCCTAACATTATAACTTTAGAAACGATACTTTTTCTCATTCAATAGAACAAAGAGTGAAACCTAATTATATTGTTCTATTATGCCCGAGAGTGTATATTGGCAACGTATCGTTGTATACGTTCACAAGAACCAAAGCAGGAACAACATAAGACTACCCGGTTGCGCCCAAAACGGTATAACTTTAGAAACAGTACTTTTTCTCATTCCACCGAACAAAGAGTAAAACCCAATTATATTGTTCTATTATGCCCCGAGAGTGTATATTGGCAACGTATCATTGTCTACGTTCACAAGAACCAAAACCGGAACAACATTAGACTACTCAGTTGCGCCCTAACAGTATAACTTTATAAACAGTACTTTTTCTCATTCAACAGAACAAAGAGTGAAACCTAATTATATAGTTCTATTATGCCCCGAGAGTGTATATTGGCAACGTATCGTCGTCTACGTTCACAAGAACCAAAACCGGAACAACATTAGACTACTCAGTTGCGCCCTAACAGTATAACTTTGGAAACAGTACTTTTTCTCATTCCACCGAACAAAGAGTAAAACCCAATTATATTGTTCTATGATGCCCCGAGAGTGTATATTGGCAACGTATCGTTGTCTACGTTCACAAGAACCAAAACCGAACAACATTAGACTACTCAGTTGCGCCCTAACAGTATAACTTTAGAAACAGTACTTTTTCTCATTCAACCGAACAAAGAGTGAAACCTAATTATATAGTTCTATTATGCCCCGAGAGTGTATATTGGCAACGTTTCGTTGTCTACGTTCACAAGAACCAAAACCGGAACAACATAAGACTACTCAGTTGCGCCCTAACAGTATAACTTTAGAAACAGTACTTTTTCTCATTCAACGGAACAAAGAGTGAAACCTATTTATATTGTTCTATTATGCCCCGAGAGTGTATATTGGCAACGTATCGTTGTCTAAGTTCACAAGAACCAAAACCGGAACAACATTAGACTACTCAGTTGCGCCCTAACAGTATAACTTTAGAAACAGTACTTTTTCACATTCAACCTAACAAAGTGTAAAGCCTAATTATATTGTTCTATTATGGCCCGAGAGTGTATATTGGCAACGTATCGTTGTCTACGTTCACAAGAACCAAAACCGGAACAACATTAGACTACTCAGTTGCGCCCTAACAGTATAACTTTTGAAACAGTACTTTTTCTCATTCAACCGAACAAAGAGTGAAACCAAATTATATTGTTCTATTATGCCCCGAGAGTGTATATTGGCAACGTATCGTTGTCTACGTTCACAAGAACCAAAACCGGAACAACATTACACTACTCAGTTGCGCCCTAACAGTATAACTTTGGAAACAGTACTTTTTCTCATTCAACCGAACAAAGAGTGAAACCTAATTATATTGTTCTATTATGCCCCGAGAGTGTATATTGGCAACGTATCGTTGTCTACGTTCACAAGAACCAAAGCAGGAACCACATTAGACTACTCGATTTGCGCCACTAACAGTATAACTTTGGAAAGAGTGAAACCAAAATATATTGTTCTATTATGCCCCGAGAGTGTATATTGGCAACGTATCTTTGTCTACGTTCACAAGAATCAAAACCGGAACAACATTACACTACTCAGTTGCGCCCTAACAGTATAACTTTGGAAACAGTACTTTTCTCATTCCATAGAACAAAGAGTAAAACCCAAATATATTGTTCTATTATGCCCGAGAGTGTATATTGGCAACGTATCGTTGTCTACGTTCACAAGAACCAAAGCCGGAACAACATTAGACTACTCAGTTGCGCCCTAACAGTATAACTTTAGAAACAGTACTTTTTCTCATTCAACCGAACAAAGAGTGAAACCTAATTATATTGTTCTATTATGCCCCGAGAGTGTATATTGGCAACGTATCGTTGTATACGTTCACAAGAACCAAAACCGGAACAACATAAGACTACTCAGTTGCGCCCAAACAGTATAACTTTGGAAACAGTACTTTTTCTCATTCCACCGAACAAACAGTAAAACCCAATTATATTGTTCTATTATGCCCCGAGAGTGTATATTGGCAACGTATCATTGTCTACGTTCACAAGAACCAAAACCGGAACAACATTAGACTACTCAGTTGCGCCCTAACAGTATAACTTTAGAAACAGTACTTTTTCTCATTCAACCGAACAAAGAGTAAAACCCAATTATATTGTTCTATTATGCCCCGAGAGTGTATATTGGCAACGTATCGTTGTCTACGTTCACAAGAATCAAAACCGGAACAACATTAGACTACTCGGTTGCGCCCCTAACGGTATAACTTTGGAAACGTACTTTTTCTCATTCCACCGAACAAAGAGTAAAACCCAAATATATTGTTCTATTATGCCCCGAGAGTGTATATTGGCAACGTATCTTTGTCTACGTTCACAAGAACCAAAACAGGAACAACATTAGACTACTCAGTTGCGCCCTAACAGTATAACTTTAGAAACAGTACTTTTTCTCATTCAACCGAACAAAGAGTGAAACCTAATTATATTGTTCTATTATGCCCCGAGAGTGTATATTGGCAACGTATCGTTGTATACGTTCACAAGAACCAAAACCGGAACAACATAAGACTACCCAGTTGCGCCCAAACAGTATAACTTTGGAAACAGTACTTTTTCTCATTCCACCGAACAAAGAGTAAAACCCAATTATATTGTTCTATTATGCCCCGAGAGTGTATATTGGCAACGTATCATTGTCTACGTTCACAAGAACCAAAACCGGAACAACATGACACTACTCAGTTGCGCCCTAACAGTATAACTTTGGAAACAGTACTTTTTCTCATTCCACCGAACAAAGAGTAAAACCCAATTATATAGTTCTATTATGCCCCGAGAGTGTATATTGGCAACGTATTGTCGTCTACGTTCACAAGAACCAAAACCGGAACAACATTACACTACTCAGTTGCGCCCTAACAGTATAACTTTGGAAACAGTACTTTTTCTCATTCCACCGAACAAAGAGTAAAACCTAATTATATTGTTCTATTATGCCCCGAGAGTGTATATTGGCAACGTATCGTTGTCTACGTTCACAAGAACCAAAACCGGAACAACATTAGACTACTCGGTTGCGCCACTAACGGTATAACTTTAGAAACGATACTTTTTCTCATTCAACCGAACAAAGAGTGAAACCTAATTATATAGTTCTATTATGCCCGAGAGTGTATATTGGCAACGTTTCGTTGTCTACGTTCACAAGAACCAAAGCGGAACAACATAAGACTACTCGGTTAACTAACAGTATAACTTTAGAAACAGTACTTTTTCTCATTCAACGGAACAAAGAGTGAAACCTATTTATATTGTTCTATTATGCCCTGAGAGTGTATATTGGCAACGTATCGTTGTCTAAGTTCACAAGAACCAAAACCGGAACAACATTAGACTACTCAGTTGCGCCCTAACAGTATAACTTTAGAAACAATACTTTTTCTCATTCAACCGAACAAAGAGTGAAACCTAATTATATAGTTCTATTATGCCCCGAGAGTGTATATTGGCAACGTATCGTTGTCTACGTTCACAAGAACCAAAACCGGAACAACATAAGACTACTCAGTTGCGCCCAAACAGTATAACATTAGAAACAGTACTTTTTCTCATTCCACCGAACAAAGAGTAAAACCTAATTATATTGTTCTATTATGCCCCGAGAGTGTATATTGGCAACGTATCGTTGTCTACGTTCACAAGAACCAAAAGCCGAACAACATTAGACTACTCGTTAAGCCCTAACGGTATAACTCTTGGAAAGCAGTACTTTTCTCATTCAACGAACAAAGAGTAAAACCCAATAATATTCTTCTATTATGGCCGAGAGTGTATATTGGCAACGTATCGTTGTCTCGTTCACAAGAACCAAAGCAGGAACAACATTAGACTACTCGGTTGCGCCACTAACGGTATAACTTTTAGAAAGCAGTACTTTTCTCATTCAGCCAAGACAAAGAGTAAAACCCAATTATATTGTTCTATTATGCCCCGAGAGTGTATATTGGCAACGTATCGTTGTCTACGTTCACAAGAACCAAAACCGGAACAACATTAGACTACTCAGTTGCGCCATAACAGTATAACTTTAGAAACAGTACTTTTTCTCATTCAACCGAACAAAGAGTGAAACCTAATTATATTGTTCTATTATGCCCCGAGAGTGTATATTGGCAACGTATCGTTGTCTACGTTCACAAGATCCAAAACCGAACAACATAAGGCTACACTTGCGCCTAACAAGATAACTTTTGAAACAAGATTTTTCTCATTCAACCGAACGAAGAGTGAATCTCAATTATATTATTCTCTTATGCCTCGAGAGTCTATATTGGCAGCGTATCATTGTCTACGTTCACAAGAACCAAAACCGAACAAAATAAGACTACTCATTGCGCCAAACAAGATAACTTTAGAAACAATACTTTTTCTCATTCAACGGAACAAACAGTGAAACCTATTTATATTGTTCTATTATGCCCTGAGAGTGTATATTGGCAACGTATCGTTGTCTAAGTTCACAAGAACCAAAACCGGAACAACATTAGACTACTCAGTTGCGCCCTAACAGTATAACTTTAGAAACAGTACTTTTTCTCATTCAACCGAACAAAGAGTGAAACCTAATTATATAGTTCTATTATGCCCCGAGAGTGTATATTGGCAACGTATCGTTGTCTACGTTCACAAGAACCAAAACCGGAACAACATTAAACTACTCGGTTGCGCCTAACAAGATAACTCTAGAAACAAGATTTTTCTCATTCCACCGAACAAAGAGTAAAACCCAATTATATAGTTCTATTATGCCCCGAGAGTGTATATTGGCAACGTATCGTTGTCTACGTTCACAAGAACCAAAACCGGAACAACATTAGCAACATTGCGCCTAACAAAGATAACTTTTGAAACAAAGATTTTTCTCATTCAACCGACCAAAGAGTGAAACCAAAATATATTGTACTATTATGCCCCGAGAGAGTATATTGGCAACGTATCTTTGTCTACGTTCACAAGAACCAAAACCGGAACAACATTAGACTACTCAGTTGCGCCCTAACAGTATAACTTTAGAAACAGTACTTTTTCTCATTCCACCGAACAAAGAGTAAAACCCAAATATATTGTTCTATTATGCCCCGAGAGTGTATATTGGCAACGTATCGTTGTCTACGTTCACAAGAACCAAAACCGGAACAACATTAGACTACTCGATTGCGCCCTAACAAGATAACTTTAGAAACAAGATTTTTTCTCATTCAACCGAACAAAGAGTGAAACCTAATTATATTGTTCTATTATGCCCCGAGAGTGTATATTGGCAACGTATCGTTGTATACGTTCACAAGAACCAAAACCGGAACAACATAAGACTACCCAGTTGCGCCCAAACAGTATAACTTTGGAAACAGTACTTTTTCTCATTCAACCGAACAAAGAGTAAAACCTAATTATATTGTTCTATTATGCCCTGAGAGTGTATATTGGCAACGTATCGTTGTCTACGTTCACAAGAACCAAAACCGGAACAACATTAGACTACTCAGTTGCGCCCTAACAGTATAACTTTAGAAACAGTACTTTTTCTCATTCAACCGAACAAAGAGTAAAACCCAATTATATTGTTCTATTATGGCCCGAGAGTGTATACTGGCAACGTATCGTTGCCTACGTTCACAAGAACCAAAACCGGAACAACATTAGACTACTCAGTTGCGCCCTAACAGTATAACTTTAGAAACAGTACTTTTTCTCATTCAACCGAACAAAGAGTGAAACCAAATTATATTGTTCTATTATGCCCCGAGAGTGTATATTGGCAACGTATCTTTGTCTACGTTCACAAGAACCAAAACCGGAACAACATTACACTACTCAGTTGCGCCCTAACAGTATAACTTTAGAAACAGTTCTTTTTTCTCATTCAACCGAACAAAGAGTGAAACCTAATTATATAGTTCTATTATGCCCCGAGAGTGTATATTGGCAACGTATCGTCGTCTACGTTCACAAGAACCAAAACCGGAACAACATTACACTACTCAGTTGCGCCCTAACAGTATAACTTTGGAAACAGTACTTTTTCTCATTCCACCGAACAAAGAGTAAAACCCAATTATATTGTTCTATTATGCCCCGAGAGTGTATATTGGCAACGTATCGTTGTCTACGTTCACAAGAACCAAAACCGGAACAACATTAGACTACTCAGTTGCTGCGTAACAAGATAACTTTAGAAACAAGATTTTTCACATTCAACCGAACAAAGAGTGAAACCTAATTATATAGTTCTATTAAGCCCGAGAGTGTATATTGGCAACGTATCGTTGTCTAAGTTCACAAGAACCAAAACCGGAACAACATTAGACTACTCAGTTGCGCCCTAACAGTATAACTTTAGAAACAGTACTTTTTCACATTCAACCGAACAAAGAGTGAAACCTAATTATATAGTTCTATTATGCCCCGAGAGTGTATATTGGCAACGTATCGTTGTCTACGTTCACAAGAACCAAAACCGGAACAACATAAGACTACTCAGTTGCGCCCAAACAGTATAACTTTGGAAACAGTACTTTTTCTCATTCCACCGAACAAAGAGTAAAACCCAATTATATTGTTCTATTATGCCCGGAGAGTGTATATTGGCAACGTATCGTTGTCTACGTTCACAAGAACCAAAACCGGAACAACATTAAACTACTCAGTTGCGCCCTAACGGTATAACTCTAGAAACGATTTTTCTCATTCAACCGAACAAAGAGTAAAACCCAATTATATTGTTCTATTATGGCCCGAGAGTGTATACTGGCAACGTATCGTTGTCTACGTTCACAAGAACCAAAACCGGAACAACATTAGACTACTCAGTTGCGCCCTAACAGTATAACTTTAGAAACAGTACTTTTTCTCATTCAACCGAACAAAGAGTGAAACCAAAATATATTGTTCTATTATGCCCCGAGAGTGTATATTGGCAACGTATCTTTGTCTACGTTCACAAGAACCAAAACCGGAACAACATTACACTACTTTGCGCCTAACGATAACTTTGGAAACAAGATTTTTCTCATTCCACCGAACAAAGAGTAAAACCCAATTATATTGTTCTATTATGCCCCGAGAGTGTATATTGGCAACGTATCGTTGTCTACGTTCACAAGAACCAAAACCGGAACAACATTAGACTACTCAGTTGCGCCCTAACAGTATAACTTTAGAAACAGTACTTTTTCTCATTCAACCGAACAAAGAGTGAAACCCATTTATATTGTTCTATTATGCCCCGAGAGTGTATATTGGCAACGTATCGTTGTCTAAGTTCACAAGAACCAAAACCGGAACAACATTAGACTACTCGATTGCGCTAACAAAGATAACTTTAGAAACAAGATTTTTTCACATTCAACCGAACAAAGAGTGAAACCTAATTATATAGTTCTATTATGCCCCGAGAGTGTATATTGGCAACGTATCGTTGTCTACGTTCACAAGAACCAAAACCGGAACAACATTAGACTACTCAGTTGCGCCCTAACAGTATAACTTGAGAAACAGTACTTTTTCTCATTCAACCGAACAAAGAGTGAAACCCAATTACATTGTTCTATTATGGCCCGAGAGTGTATATTGGCAACGTATCGTTGTCTACGTTCACAAGAACCAAAACCGGAACAACATTAGACTACTCAGTTGCGCCCTAACAGTATAACTTTAGAAACAGTACTTTTTCTCATTCAACCGAACAAAGAGTGAAACCTAATTATATAGTTCTATTATGCCCCGAGAGTGTATATTGGCAACGTTTCGTTGTCTACGTTCACAAGAACCAAAACCGGAACAACATAAGTGTCACGCCCCGAGACCGCTACCAATTCGGTTCGGTTCGGGGACGCCGATCAGGCGCCGAACGGACAGCACCTCCCCTGTCCGCCCAAGGCTCAACAACAAGTCATGTACAAAGAATCACCCAGGAGATTTAATTCTATATCATACATGACAAGAAGATGCACCTAAAGGTGCGAACGACAACAAGAGCAAGGTACAAGTATTTTATACAAGTAATATAAAGAGAGAAGAATCTATCTATTACAATCATTCAACATTTGTTTACATCTCTTTACATTCTTTCACCAAAATGAATATACATGTTCTTTTCCCCAAAACACATAAGTCATTACATATCCAAAATATACATTCTTTTCTTGTTCATAAGACTATACCAAAATGATATCGGGAAGGTTCTAATGCAAATGGCGGCCTCTATCAACTAGGGCGCGATGCCCTTACCGCGATCCTCACCAGCCGCCCGCGAACTTGCACCTGTAATAGAGTGGGGTGAGAACTAACTTCCTTAGTTCCCCGTGGGCTCGGCCACCGACCCCACCGATCTCCCCACTAGGTCTAAGCAGCAATAGCAGATAGATATTTATCTTAAAGTCAGAATACGGTAAGTAAAGCATAATAGAAGAAATGCAATAACTACTTTGCCTGTAACAATAAGGTAAGAGAAATGCTCTAGCCATGTAACCATCAACATGCTAATAGAACTCTATCAAGTAAATTGCAATTCTATCATGCTCAATATGTACTTTTGTACCCAATCTCATAACTCTTTGGAGTTTGTTACCCAATCCATGGCTAGCCCGTAGGCACGCCCACGACTCAACACATTCAACCTCATGGGTTGTCTGCGGACCCCACATAGGCTATCCCTCGGGACCCCACATAGGCTATCCCTATCGAATCACGTGCCAAGACCTCCGGAGACTCGCACTACTCGTGTGGAGCGACCAACCACGAGCGCTGAGCAGACTGTGTGAGTATGATCATCTCCTCCACTTTGGAGGGCATCCATACAAGGGCATCCAACACAGGGGAATCATGCATAAGTGTTCTATACACTATGTTTCCATGTCAATGTCGTCAAGTTGTTTACTTGGTTCATGTCACTAGTGTCGCTACACTATGTCATATGTCATTGTCATTCATCAAGTTCTATGCTTGGTTCATATAGCTCTAGTGTTCTTTACACTAAGTTATTGCACAATATCATAAAGTCATGTTGTCATTGTCATTCATCAAGTTCTATACTTGATTCATATATCTCTAGGTGGCAATCATGCATAACTAAATCATAGTTCTTGTCTCTAGGGTTCGATGTCATTATACTCATTACTTTGCTTCCTATGTCCAAATGCAAGCCTATGGTGCCGCACGATAAGGAAGGTATGCAAGCATACTCCTATGTCCTAATGCAACACCATAGTCACGCACGATAAGGAGGCACACTAGAATAGTCATTTAATCATACCAACCCTATCATGCATGAAAACTATATACATATGTACATATATGTGCAATATGACCAATATTTACTTAGACATAAAAGGGAGCCCAACGGCTTCGGTAAAGCACCCCCCCCCTTTTGGGATGTTCCACGAGATTAGAATGCCGCTCTCGACGCTTCTAACCACTACTTTGACTCCCCGGCCCAATATCGAAGCTGCAAGCCTTCGTTTGGCTCGGATCGCTTCAACCGTTCGCCGAATCGACGAACCGTCGCCTCGCACGCGTTCGTGGACCTAACAATATGTTAGAAATGAGGTTAAAAGAGATCAAAACCTCATATTTAGAAAACCCCCAATTTGAGCCCTAGAAATTACCCCGAGCAAAATCTTGCGCTAGAGCTCAAATCGACCGTGTAGATCACTTCTTAGAGAAGCTAGGGTTCCAAGAAAATTATTTCTAAGAGGTACAAAACACTCTAGAAGAAGCTACCATGAAAGCTCTCTAGGGCTTACCTCTATGGTGAGCTCCAATGGTGGAGAGGAAGAAGAAGACTCCAAGGATCTTCCTCTAAGTATGCTTCTCCACCAAAATCTCAACCTTTTTCTCCTTCTCTTTCTTCTATCCTCTTCTCCTTCTTCTAGCTGCTAGAGAGAGAGAGAGGAGAGTGATCGGGTGAGGGAGGTGAGGAAATAACAGGGAGAGAGAGAGTGGTACCCTCTATAAGCTCTATTGTAACAAGATGCTAAAAGGACCCTCAACTATGCAACCGCACCAAGCTGGGCATTTTCGGGCTCGGGGGCCGGTCTCCCTAATCCAGGACCGGTCCCAGAGAGCCTTGCTCCACTCTGCGCAGCTGGGGACCGGTCTCCCCCTTACGAGACCGGTCCCAGAGAGCTGCTCTCGCGGGACGACCTTCCGAGACCGGTCTCCTTTTCGAGAGACCGGTCCCCGAGACCATCGGCCATCAAGGACTTAGCCAAATTTTCAGCTTTTCGTCGTTTATTCTCCGTTTTTGCTCGTTTGGCATCCGATTCTTTTCAAATCCAACCGAGACTTTGCAAACATGTTTTCGAACACGTTTTCATCATCTTTTCATCCACGCTAATGCCGGATTTAGCTCACGACCCAACATAGCTTTTCGGGTTCCGTTTTCGCGCCTACGCGCACAAAAACGCCCCAAAGCTTCCGAACTTCACGGGAGCAACTCCGATGCACTTTTTGCCTTCGGATCAACTTCGAACTTTCTGAAGTCCATCCATTCGACAATCAGTCGATTCTAAACGTGGTGCAACTCTCGGATTTCGAGAATTCACATCCTTACATCCTCCCCGCCTTAAAAAAAGAGTTTCGTCCTCGAAACGAACCCTTAAATCAAACTTAAACTTAAACTTAAACTTAAATCCATACCTCACTCCTCGAATAAATGAGGATGATGCATCTTCATCTCGCTCTCGAGCTCCCAAGTGGCTTCACGATCGTCGTGATTGCTCCACCGAACTCGAACATAAGGAATTTCGCGATTCGTAACGCACCTCCGAGCAATAATTGCCACGGAAACTCTTCATAGCTCAAGTCCTCTTGAAGCTCACGTGCGGTTCAAACATCATGGCATGTTCGGGATTGTGAACATATTTCCGAAGGTTGGAAATGTGAAACACGTTGTGAACGTCCGCTAGGTGCGGCGGCAATGCAATCCGATATGCTACCGCTCCAATACGTTCCAACACTTCAAACGGCCCAATATATCTAGGACTCAACTTTCCTCGAACTCCAAACCGCCTCACGCCTCTCATAGGCGAAACCTTCAAGAACACGCGATCTCCTACCGCGAATTCCAAGTCTCTTCGACGCTTATTCGCATAACCCATTTGTCTCGATTGCGCCGTAAGCATCCGTTGGCGAGCGAGGCGAACTTTTTCTTCCGCCTCCCGCAACACTTCGGGACCAACCATGGCCCGCTCACCTACATCACCCCAATGTACAGGAGATCGGCATTTCCGCCCGTAAAGGACTTCAAACGGTGCCATCTCCACACTAGCTTGGTAACTATTATTGTAGGCGAACTCGGCCATTGGCAAATATTTGGCCCAACTTCCTTTATAGTCAATGACACACGCCCGCAACATATCCTCCAGAATCTGAATAGTCCTCTCTGACTGTCCATCTGTCTGAGGGTGAAACGCGGTACTGAACTCGAGTCGTGTGCCAAGTGCTTCCTGTAGGCTCTTCCAGAAATGTGAGGTGAATCGGGGATCTCGATCTGACACAATCGACTTCGGCACCCCATGCAATCTGACCACCTCATCAAGATATACCTGCGCCAGTTTCTCACCTGACCATGTCGTGTGGATCGGTAAAAAGTGCGCCGACTTTGACATACGGTCCACAATCACCCAAATCGCGTCGTGGCCGCCCGTCGAACGAGGCAATCCGACCACGAAATCCATCGCGATATCTTCCCATTTCCAAACTGGGATAGGTAGGCTCTGAAGCTTCCCCGCTGGGTATTGGCGCTCTGCTTTCACTTGCTGACACACTAAACATTGCGCCACATAGCGTCCAATGTCAGCCTTCATCCCCGGCCACCAGTACTGCATCTTTAGGTCTCTGTACATTTTGGTGCCGCCCGGGTGAATACTATAAGGAGCCCGATGAGCTTCCTCCAAAATCAGCTTTCGGACCTCTTCATTCTCGGGTACACACCACCGGTTACGGAATCGGAGTGCACCCACGGCATCTATGGTGAAGTCGCCACCGTGTCCGCTCTCAATGTCGCGCCGCACCTTTTGGAGATTAGGGTCCGCGGATTGAAGACTCTTGATCCGCTCCAACAAGGTCGGTGTAACAATAAGAGCCGCTAAAATAGCCGGTACTTCTGGAGCTACTACCTCAAGATCTAGCCGTCTCATCTCCGGCATAGAGGATCTTGAGCCGTAACCTTCAATGCAAGGTTCTCTACCGATTTTCTGTGAGAGCATCGGCGACTACATTCGCTTTCCAGGGGTGGTAAAGGATCGAGACATCATAATCCTTTAATAACTCCAACCACCGCCGTTGGCGCATATTCGGCTCTTTCTGCGTAAACAAATACTTCAGACTTTTGTGGTCCGTGTATATTTCGCAACGCGCGCCATACAAGTAGTGCCTCCACAACTTAAGAGCAAATACCACAGCGGCTAGCTCTAAGTCATGGATAAGGTAGTTCTTCTCGTAGGTCTTCAATTGACGGGACGCATATGCGATTACCTTCCCGCCCTGCATCAGAACACACCCCAAGCTTTGAATAAGACGCGTCGCTATAAACCACGAAGTCTTCGCCTTGCAAGCAACGCGAGCACGGAGTCGAAGTCAATCTATCCTTCAACTCTTGGAAACTCCTCGCACTCGTCGCTCCAAACGAACTTGGTGCCTTTCTTCGTTAGACGGGTAAGTGGAATTACAATTTTCGAGAAACCTTCCACGAACCGCCTATAATAGCCCGCTAAGCCCACAAAGCTTCGGACTTCCGTGACATTCGTAGGGCGCGGCCAATCCTTGATTGCCTCTATTTTCCTCGGGTCAACAGAAATTCCGCCCTCGGAAATAACATGCCCCAGAAATGCAACTTCCCTCAGCCAAAAGTCGCCCTTCTTCAGTTTGGCATATAACTTCTCCTCCCGAAGGATTTGAAGTACTAAGCGTAAATGCTCCGCATGTTCCCCGGCACTGCGGGAATAGACCAGTATGTCATCTATGAAGACTACCACAAACTGATCTAAATACTTTCTGAAGACACGGTTCATTAAGTCCATGAACGCTGACGGGGCATTCGTGAGCCCAAACGGCATCACCGTGAATTCATAGTGTCCATACCGCGTGCGAACGCGGTTTTACGAACATCCTCCGCTTAATCCTCAGCGATGATAGCCCGATTGGAGGTCAATATTGGAATAGACACTCGACCCCTGGAATTGATCAAACAAGTCATCGATTCGAGGCAGCGGATACTTGTTCTTGATCGTGACCTTGTTCAATTCGCGATAGTCCACGCAGAGTCGGAATGTCCCATCCTTCTTTCGCACAAACAACACGGGGGCTCCCCACGGCGATACACTCGCCCGGATCAATTCCTTATCAAGGAGATCCAACAATTGAGCCCTCAACTCTTTTAATTCCGCCGGCGCCATCCGATATGGAGCCTTCGAAATCGGCGCGGTTCCGGGAACCAAGTCGATTACAAACTCGATCTCCCGTTCTGGCGGTATTCCCGGTAATTCGGCAGGAAATACGTCGGGGAACTCTCGAACTACTGATAGTTCCTCGAGTGTCGGAGTCACTCGCTCAACTTCTACCACGGTCGCCATATAGGCGGCGCAACCGCTACTAACAAGCTTCCTCGCTCTCGTCGCCGACACTGTCGCGGCGAAGCAAGAACTCTTACACGCCTTGTAAACAAGTTCCTCTTGTCTGGCTCACGAAACGTTACCACTTTCTCTTTACAGTCAATCGACGCATAGTATTTCGAAAGCCAGTCCATGCCCAATATCACGTCAAAATCCTTCAACCCTTTTAGCACTAAGGTTCGGATTGGCATTATCCAGTCACCTATCTGCACTGGACATGCGGGGCATTCTTTATAAATATGAATTACCTGACCGGGGCTATCCATTCGCCACACCTTTTCACAAGCCTTTATATCTATATCATGAGCTCGTGCAAATGATTTACTTATGATTGAATTAGTGGCACCCGTGTCAAACAAAGCGCTGGAGCGTACTCCATTAACTAAAACCATACACCACAACTTCACGATGTTCGGCTTCGGCGAGTTCCTCCACTTGGGCCCGAGCGGCGAATACCCGTCCGCTCGGCGCTGGTCGTGGTAACTCGGGCTGACGCGGAGCCATCACGCGCCCAGCCGACATGGCAGCAGGTGGAGCTCCTCCATAATACACCGGTGTCGATGGAATCGATGCGACTGACGGGGCAGACGGGGCCTTTGCTGGACAGTTCCGGCTGATGTGCCCTTCTTGCCCACAATTGTAGCACTTGCCCGGCCGTTGCCGCGATGTGCCGATGATTCCCGCCGCCACATATAGTACAACTGCTGCGGTCCACGACTCACGGCTGCGTTCGTGGGTTCTTCGAGGGCTTCTTGAAATTTGGTGACCCCAGAAGGACCGCCCGCTCGCTTCTTTCCTTTATCTTTGGACGCTGCCATAAGCTCACGTTCCTCGCGCACATGAGCGTCGCCGTGCTCCGCCCATAATGCACGATCAAATACCTCCGCATACGTAGTGCGCTTAAGAATCTGCACCGCCCGATATATGCTCGGTGCGAGTCCTCGCAAGAACCGATCCGCCACTGTCCGATCGTCTCGAACCACTTAGGAACACGATCTATAATATGGGAGAATTCTGCTCGAACTCCGCTACGGAGCGGTCTCCACGCCTCAAGGTTACGAACTTCTCCTGCAACTTTCGCTTCACTGTGTCCGGGAAGTAATTTGCATACATCTCCCTCTTGAACTCCTCCCAGGTGATAGGTGGGAGATCAGAAGGTCGATCTCGCTTCAATCGCTTCCACCACACCTTCGCCGTCTTCTCAAGACAATGCGTGGCGAAGTAGACCTTGTTTTGCTCGAGTTGTTAAAGTCCTCGAACATCATTTCCATTGAGTCAATCCATGACTCCACTATCTCCGGCTCCACTTGTCCGCCCTCAAAGATTGGTGGGTGGAACTTCATGAATCGAATAAGGGCCGTCAACAGTCGCCCTTGTTCCGTCCCCTCGGCCGAAGCATCGGGGGTTGCCGAACCGACGCCGCCGGAAGTGCACTCGCCGGCGGAGGACACGCCGCCACCGGAACTGCTGCCACACCCTCGCCTTCAGCCGCCTCAGGTACGTGTACTGAGGGCGCGGGTGGAGTACGATTCTCGGCCGCTGCTGCAGCCGTCGCCGCTATCTGTTGCTCCATTAGCTCCTGGAGCCGATCAAAACGACCCGTCAACGCAGTCATCTGCGTCCGTAACTCCTGCACCTCGCTAGGGCCCGTCGACTCTGGCGCCAAAGGAGGTCCAGGTAGGTCCGGGTCTCCCGACGACGATGCCGGACCCGACCTACGCGTGTAGCGTCTCGGAGGCATTAGTTCCTGAAACGCAATAACCGGGTTAGTTATCTTAACCCATCGACTTACTCGTAATTAACAATCTACGAGACTCAACATTTAAAAATTAGGCGGAAGCACACAAGTGTACTCATTCTAGACTCTCGGTGTCATGTTGTCGGCCGCCCAACACAAGCACTTTAAGCCAAGAACTAATACCCTTGAATCCATCTCTATTCACAACTAGAGATATCTCAACCATTACTTCGACCCAATCGTATTAACTTCCGCCACATGGCATAGGTCCACGTTCGCTCACGTACCTATAGCCTTAGGGTTTACCGTCCTAGGGTTTCCTAGGTCCATCCTAGACTCTCTCTTTACTTGCTCTTAGTTGCTCTGATACCAAAAGAATACCTGTCACGCCCCGAGACCGCTACCAATTCGGTTCGGTTCGGGGACGCCGATCAGGCGCCGAACGGACAGCACCTCCCCTGTCCGCCCAAGGCTCAACAACAAGTCATGTACAAAGAATCACCCAGGAGATTTAATTCTATATCATACATGACAAGAAGATGCACCTAAAGGTGCGAACGACAACAAGAGCAAGGTACAAGTATTTTATACAAGTAATATAAAGAGAGAAGAATCTATCTATTACAATCATTCAACATTTGTTTACATCTCTTTACATTCTTTCACCAAAATGAATATACATGTTCTTTTCCCCAAAACACATAAGTCATTACATATCCAAAATATACATTCTTTTCTTGTTCATAAGACTATACCAAAATGATATCGGGAAGGTTCTAATGCAAATGGCGGCCTCTATCAACTAGGGCGCGATGCCCTTGCCGCGATCCTCACCGCCGCGAACTTTGTAATAGAGTGGGGTGAGAACTAACTTCCTTAGTTCCCGGTGGGCTCGGCCACCGACCCCACCGATCTCCCCACTAGGTCTAGCGAGGCAATAGCGGATAGATATTTATCTTAAAGTCAGAAATACGGTAAGTAAAGCATAATAGAAGAAATGCAATAACTATTTTGCACCGTAACAATAAGGTAAGAGAAATGCTCTAGCCATGTAACCACCAACATGCTAATAGAACTCTATCAAGTAAATTGCAATTCTATCATGCTCAATATGTACTTTTGTACCCAATCTCATAACTCTTTGGAGTTTGTTACCCAATCCATGGCTAGCCCGTAGGCACGCCAACGACTCAACAAATTCAACCTCTTGGGTTGTCTGCGGGACCCCACATAGGCTATCCCTCGGGACCCCACATAGGCTATCCCTATCGAATCACGTGCCAAGACCTCCGGAGACTCGCACTACTCGTGTGGAGCGACCAACCACGAGCGGCGAGCGGTGTGTGAGTATGATCATCTCCTCCACTTTGGAGGGCATCCATACAAGGGCATCCAACACAGGGGAATCATGCATAAGTGTTCTATACACTATGTTTCCATGTCAATGTCGTCAAGTTGTTTACTTGGTTCATGTCACTAGTGTCGCTACACTATGTCATATGTCATTGTCATTCATCAAGTTCTATGCTTGGTTCATATAGCTCTAGTGTTCTTTACACTAAGTTATTGCACAATATCATAAAGTCATGTTGTCATTGTCATTCATCAAGTTCTATACTTGATTCATATATCTCTAGGTGGCAATCATGCATAACTAAATCATAGTTCTTGTCTCTAGGGTTCGATGTCATTATACTCATTCCTTTGCTTCCTATGTCCAAATGCAAGCCTATGGTGCCGCACGATAAGGAAGGTATGCAAGCATACTCCTATGTCCTAATGCAACACCATAGTCACGCACGATAAGGAGGCACACTAGAATAGTCATTTAATCATACCAACCCTATCATGCATGAAAACTATATACATATGTACATATATGTGCAATATGACCAATATTTACTTAGACATAAAAGGGAGCCCAACGGCTTCGGTAAAGCACCCCCCACCCATTGGAATGTTCCACACGGTTAGAATGCCGCTCTCGGCGCTTCTAACCACTACTTTGACTCCCCGGCCCAATATCGACGCTGAAAGCCTTCGTTTGGCTCGGATCGCTTAAACCGTTCGCCGAATCGACGAACCGTCGCCTCGCACGCGTTCGTGGACCTAACAATATGTTAGAAATGAGGTTAAAAGAGATCAAAACCTCATATTTAGAAAACCCCCAATTTGAGCCCTAGAAATTGCCCGAGCAAAATCTTGCGCTAGAGCTCAAATCGACCGTGTAGATCACTTCTTAGAGAAGCTAGGGTTCCAAGAAAATTATTTCTAAGAGGTACAAAACACTCTAGAAGAAGCTACCATGAAAGCTCTCTAGGGCTTACCTCTATGGTGAGCTCCAATGGTGGAGAGGAAGAAGAAGACTCCAAGGATCTTCCTCTAAGTATGCTTCTCCACCAAAATCTCAACCTTTTTCTCCTGCTCTTTCTTCTATCCTCTTCTCCTTCTTCTTGCTGCTAGAGAGAGAGAGAGGAGAGTGATCGGGTGAGGGAGGTGAGGAAATAACAGGGAGAGAGAGAGTGGTACCCTCTATAAGCTCTATTGTAACAAGATGCTAAAAGGACCCTCAACTATGCAAGCGCACCAATGGGCATTTTTCGGGCTCGGGGGACCGGTCTCCTAACCCGGGACCGGTCCCGAGAGAGCCTTGCTCCACTCGCGCGGGGACCGGTCTCCCCTTACGAGACCGGTCCCGGAGCTTGCTCTCGCGGGACGACCTTCCGAGACCGGTCTCCTTTTCGAGAGACCGGTCCCCGAGACCATCGGCCAGCTCCAAGGACTTAGCCAAATTTTGCTTTTCGTCGTTTATTCTCCGTTTTCGCTCGTTTGGCATCCGATTCTTTTCAAATCCAACCGAGACTTTGCAAACATGTTTTCGAACACGTTTTCATCATCTTTTCATCCACGCTAATGCCGGATTTAGCTCACGACCCAACATAGCTTTTCGGGTTCCGTTTTCGCGCCTACGCGCACAAAAACGCCCGAAAGCTTCCGAACTTCACCGGGAGCAACTCCGATGCACTTTTTGCCTTCGGATCAACTTCGAACTTTCTGAAGTCCATCCATTCGACAATCAGTCGATTCTAAACGTGGTGCAACTCTCGGATTTCGAGAATTCACATCCTTACAATAAGACTACTCAGTTGCGCCCTAACAGTATAACTTTAGAAACAGTACTTTTTCTCATTCAACCGAACAAAGAGTGAAACCTAATTATATTGTTCTATTATGCCCTGAGAGTGTATATTGGCAACGTATCGTTGTCTAAGTTCACAAGAACCAAAACCGGAACAACATTAGACTACTCAGTTGCGCCCTAACAGTATAACTTTAGAAACAAAACTTTTTCACATTCAACCGAACAAAGAGTGAAACCTAATTATATAGTTCTATTATGCCCCGAGATTGTATATTGGCAACGTATCGTTGTCTACGTTCACAAGAACCAAAACCGGAACAACATTAAACTACTCATGTCACGCCCCGAGCCCCGCCTATTCGGTCGGGTTCGGGCGCGCCGACAGGCCGCCGAACGGACAGAGTTTCCCCTGTACGCGGACAGAGTCTCCTCTGTACGTTCTAGGCGTCGCAATCAATACAACTACAAGGGTTCCAACCAGGAACAGTATTCAACATACCATGATTGCATAAGGAAGTATCAAACATAAATAGCTAAGTTATTACAAGCATTCACCAGTTTACATTTAAACTTTACATATTAAACTTAACTTCCAATACAATCTGAATTTTTACAATTATTTTACAAGTTTGATACATTTGTTCATCTCATCTCTATACCCCTAGTTATGGCGACTGGGGTACTTCTATCTCTAGTCTCCTGTTAGGGCGCTATCTACTCAGCTACGCCCTTGCCTCGCGCCACTCGCCACTCACGTGTGTACCTGTACCCCCAAAACCGCAACACGGGGGTGAGAACTATTGTCCATAGTTCTCGTGGGTATAGTCACCCAAGAGAAAAGTTCGACCAACAGGTCCGAAGGAGGCAGCTGCAGGTTAGTTTAATGAACATATAGATATATATATCTTGATTATGCAACTAATGAAACCATACATTGCCTCACAAATGCAATATTGAAATGCTAAATGTAATAACGAAGTAAATCTAATAATTTTACTTCTATCTCGTTATCTCACTTGTATCCATCTTGCTTCTAAGGTTCTGTTACCCTAGCTCTAAGCTGTGTATCACTAGCCCCTAAGGTTCCATTTACCTTATTCAAGCTAGCCACCCGACTCGGTCTCGAGTCAATCAACTGCGGCTAATCCGCGCTCTGTCCGGCTCAAGGTGAAGGAACTCTCAACTTACACCTCAGCCTTCAATCCACAATCACATTGCCCAACGGGTCGCCCAGAGCTGCGTACACCCGTGGTCAGGGATCTTTCCGGTGGGAAGGGGAACCATGCCACACTCGACCCGCGGCCCAAGACCCCCGATAGGGAAGGGGAACATGCCACACACAACCCTAGCGATCTCTGATTCTGCCAGCGGGAAGGGGAACCTGCCGCACTCGACCCACGGCCTCGAATCAGCCTCAAGCTCAACCTCGAAGTTCTTCCTGTGGGAGGGGAACATGCCACGCACCCACGGACACGAACTGTCGAGTTAACAAGTCCTGGGATTCCGGAATCCACTTTCCAAGTCTCTAGGGTAGTCTAAAACCCTATAACATTGACCTTTCTAAGTCCAGTGCACTTTCCACCCTAGGTCTAGCTGACTCTAGGTTTAATACCCTTATCACATAGCCTATGTTCTTTAAACTAGGTTAACGCCTCTCTACCTAGGCTTTATTAACTCTAGGTTCAACAACACTAGGATCAACGTCAACCTATGTTTACCAACACTAGGTTCAATATCGATCTGCCTAGATCTTGATTCCAGGTTCATTCTGTTCAACCTGTGTTCACGACACTAGGTTAATGCCATTCGATCTACCCTAGGTCCACGACACTAGGTCCAATGTCATTCTTATTCATCCTAGGTTCTCGACCCTAGGTTCATATTCGACCTATGTTAATTACAGTAGGTTCGATGCCACTCGATCTTTCCTAGGTTCACGACACTAGGTTCAACGCAACCTATGTTATATAACACTAGGTTAATGCCACTCGATCTAGTTGACACCTAATTGTCCACATCGAGTTCCATAAACATTCACGCTATCAACATGCATATTATACTTAGCCTCTTTCTCATTATGTCACTATGCTCTCTTCTAGCATATAGGTTAACATGTCATATGCAACTAACATCTAGCATATAGTCCAAAAGAGGTTATTCAAGTATTTTGTTTATATACTATATCATGCTCTAGTACATATCCATATGAAACTATCCACTAGCATGTATTCTCAAGGTTTCTTGTACAAGTATCAACTAGCATGCATTCTAATGAATTAACATGCACAATTCTAATCATACTAGCATGTATATACATTCATTCATGGTAGCTATGACATAGTAACTCATGCATCACTTTAAGCATACACCTATACACTATACTACCATCACATGTATTTATGCATCAACATAAAAACATATACTTCTTCGACATGCGGGGCGACCTAGTCGCTTCGGTAAACACAACCCACCTTTTATCGCGTTCCGATTGCTCGTCGACGCTTGCAATCGGCCGCCCACGGCACTCGGTATCCGGTTCGGCTCGGACTCTTGCGCGGCCCACCGAACGGTCACCAATTCTTGATCTGAGACTTCGTGGCGTTACCCCACGCCTTCACGATGCCCGGTTCCGATTTCACGATTTATGGGCTTCTATTTCGCGTCTTTGCGGCTATCTGGTAAGAATATATTAAAATATTAATATCTTTGTAACCGCTAGTCGGATCACCGAACCGAGCGCGCCAACGCGTTCGTTATACCCTCAATTAGGTTTACAGAGGGTCAATTGAGATCAAACTCAACTATTTATAAAAACCCCCTTTAGAACCCTAGGTTTGCAACTATAGCAAAAACCACCACCGAATCCTTCGATTCATGTAATTAGCTTCTAACTAACATGCTAGGGTTCCAACAAAACCAACTCTAGAGCAAAAGATTAAAGCCTTAGAGATCTACCATTAGAACCCTACAAGCTTACCTCCAAAACCTTGCTCCAAAGCAAGGAAGAAGAAGATGGTGATGATGATCCCACCTTCAAGCTTCTTCTCCTCCAACTCCTTCTTCTTCTTCTTTCCTCTTTTCTTCTCTTTCTTTCCTTCCTTTTCGTTTAGAGAGAGAGAGGGAGAGAGAGAGAGAGATGATACGGTGAGGGGAAATGAGAAAGAGAGAGAGCTATCCCCTCTCTTTGTCTCTAACTCATGTAACAAGTGCACTTAGCCCCCTCAACTCTTAGCCTCTCTAACAGCCCAAACTGGGCAATTTCGGGCTACATTGTCCGGACAGCACCCCATTGTCCGGACAGCACTCTGCGAAATCCATTTTTGCCCATTTGACGACTTCGTGTTCGGACATCATCCATTGTCCGGACGGCCATTGTCCGGACAAAGATCCTTTGTCCGACCGGTGGGTCTCCTCAGCCCAACATTCAAGGACTTAGCCAAATTTCAGCACTTTTCGTTTCTTCTCCGTTTTCGCTCGTTTTCGCTCGTCTTGCGTCCGATTCTTTTCAAATCGCACCGAGACTTTCCAAACATGTTTTCGAACACGTTTTCATCATCTTTTCATCCACGCTAATGCCGGATTTAGCTCACGGCCCAACATAGACTTTCGGGTTCCGTTTCCGCGCCTTCGCGCACCGAAACGCCCGAATGCTCCCGAACTTCGCCGAACTTCATCGGGGCCATTCAAATGGCTTTCCAACCAATTGAACATCATAACCTCATGATTTTAGAAGTCCGGTACCTTACATTCTCTCCTCCTTAAAAGAGTTTCGTCCGCGAAACTAACTCACCTCAACTCAAATCACTCTCCAACTCGATTAATCGAGCAATCGAGGATTCCGTTGCACTTTTCTATCTCGGAGTGGCCTCTCACTCATTGGAACTATCCAAAGGCCCACTACGGAGGATGTGAGGCTAGACTTACTCACATTTACTAAGTATGACTCCAAAAGTGCATTACCACCATGCAAAGAACTACTCTTTGTACTACACTCTCAATCGGGAAACTCACTCCGATTCGATCACCGGTATTGCATAAAAGCAATATCGTTGGTGCATCGACTAATCGCGAGTGCTACTATCCTCAATCTGATCCTCGCTCCATCACGAGATGGCACACTCCGGCACATCTCCTATTTTAACCTCCAAAAGAGCTTTATCCACAAGCTCCAATTCTCACGTGGCTTTCTACATTTCAATGTCTCACAAGAGCATTTCATCCTTTGCCATCACAAGCCACGACCAATTCGATTTCGCCGTCGCACTGAACTCACACGAACACTTTATTCGTGGATTCAAGCCAAACTCATTAACAGAGTTATCAGCTAAACCGATTTCCTCGGCTTTCCATAGGTGAGCCATAGGCCACCTATCCTACGTATGCCTACCGCCTAAGCCGGTCTCAACTACGCGTAGCAACGTAGACCCAATCAGCATTGGGCGAAATTCTCACTTTGGAATCCGCACACACTCCAACCAGGAGCAACCATGACCCCAAACCACGTCAACCTTTAGGTTGGGTCACTACACACTTCGATCTGGAGCTATCATCAATCCCGCGATCCTACACGACAAACTCTACCGAGTCACACGTACCTCTATCGGCTCCTATGCACCTAGTGCGAGCCATCAGCTCCACGAGTGATCCCAGGCACGCTTCACACCTAGCAATGCTACAGTGCTACTGCCATCTCACTTTCTTGACCGAATCAATTCCGCACTCTACGAGTACCTACACTCGAGCGCTCTACACGCAAGTCTAGTGTTAGGCATCCTTGCCTAATCACACTAGCTACAAGCACGACTCGCTCACCTCAATTCGAGGTATCGCTAGGTCCACGTGCCGCACTCTGCTACCAACTAATCGCTCTACCACGAGCCCTATTCTCGGTTCATCACCAGCAACCAGCTGGCACTGACCAATCACCTATCCACTTAGGTAGGCGACGCACTACCACAACTATGCATGCTAGGGTAGTCACATTGACCCTTGTCTCGGTCCTTACTAAACTCATAAATAATGGTAGTAAACGACTACAACTATATATGCATGCAATGCTTTAGCTCTATACCATGCAGAAGTCTAATTGCTTCAATTAAACCATACCTGCTACGACATCAGCAGCAGCTGCAGGTTCGTCAACCTGGGTCGCATATCCACGGTCGCTTGGCACTTGCCGCGAACCCTCTGGTTGCCTGATCACCAACCCTCGCTCTCCAGACTGTGCCAAAGGTTGCACATCCATGAACTGTCCCAGAGAGGAAAATGTCGTTGCCATCGGCAGAGGTTGCCCATCGCCCACGGGACAATCGTATTTCGTGTGGTCCGACTGCCCGCAATAAAAGCATCTTCCCTCGCGCAGCGCACACCGCCGCGCCCTATGAGATCCACCACAAATTACACATCCCGAAGAAGACTGGCTGGAAAATAGCTTCGGGGCTTGAGACTGTGACTGCGACTGACTCGGGGGTCGCCTGGAACCTGATTGACCACCCGAACAGTTTGTCGGTCGCATAGCTCCCGCTTCTTCCTCATCAGACTCGTGCTCCTCTCGCACGGAGTCATCGCCTTGCTCCACCCATAAGGCCCGATCCAAGGCTTCGGCAAAAGTTCGAAACTTGAACGGATGAACATATCGGAAAATTTCTGACCGAAGTCCCCGTACAAAGCAGTCAGCCTTGTCCTTGCTATCCTGCACCACATGTGGGATACAATTCACAATACGGGTGAATTCCCGCTCATACTCCCTCACTGTACGGTCTCTGTAAGGATGTGAATTCTCGAAATCCGAGAGTTGCACCACGTTTAGAATCGACTGATTGTCGAATGGATGGACTTCAGAAAGTTCGAAGTTGATCCGAAGGCAAAAAGTGCATCGGAGTTGCTCCCGGTGAAGTTCGGAAGCTTTCGGGCGTTTTTGTGCGCGTAGGCGCGAAAGCGGAACCGAAAAGCTATGTTGGGTCGTGAGCTAAATCCGGCATTAGCGTGGATGAAAAGATGAGGAAAACGTGTTCGAAAACATGTTTGCAAAGTCTCGGTTGGATTTGAAAAGAATCGGATGCCAAACGAGCGAAAACGGAGAATAAACGACGAAAAGCTAAAAATTTGGCTAAGTCCTTGGAGTGGGCTGATGGTCCCTGGGGGGACCGGTCTCTGAAAAGGGAGACCGGTCTCGGAAGGCTGTCCCGCGAGAGCGAGCTCTGCAGGACCGGTCTCGTAAGGGGAGACCGGTCCCCAGTGCGCAGTGGAGCAAGGCTCTCTGGGGCCGGTCTGGGTTAGGGAGGCCGGTCCGGAGCCGAAAAATGCCCGGTTGGTGCGGTTGCATAGTTGAAGGGCCTTTTAGCATCTTGTTACAATAGATGCTATAGAGGGACTCTCCCTCCCTCTCACACTGTCATTCCCTCTCCCTCACACACACAAGCTCTCTTTCTCTCTCTAGAAAGAAGATGAAGAAGAAGGAGGAGGAGGAAAAGGAGTGGAGATCATGGTGGAGGATCAAGCTAGGAGCAAGCCTAGCATCATCTTCCTCATCTTCTCCACCATTGAAGCTCCTACTTGAGGTAAGCTCTTGAGAGCTCTCATGGTAGACTTTGCTAGGATGGGTTTTCTCCTTTAGGGATAATTTTTATGGAACCCTAGCTTCTCTAAGAAGTGATCTACACGGTCGATTTGAGCTCTAGCGCAAGATTTTGCTCGGGGCAATTTCTAGGGCTCAAATTGGGGGTTTTCTAAATATGAGGTTTTGATCTCTTTTAACCTCATTTCTAACATATTGTTAGGTCCACGAACGCGTGCGGCGACGGTTCGTCGATTCGACGAACGGTTTAAGCGTCAGGAGCCAAACGACGGCTTTCAGCTTCGATATTGGGCCGGGGAGTCAAAGTAGTGGTTAGAAGCGTCGAGAGCGGCATTCTAACCTCGTGGAACATCCCAAAAGGTGGGGGGTGCCTTACCGAAGCCGTTGGGCTCCCTTTTATGTCTAAGTAAATTATTGGTCATATTGCCTATGAATATATATATATGTATAGTTTTCATGCATGATAGGGTCGGTATGGTTAGATGACTTTCCTTGCATGCTTTCTTATCGTGCGGAGCTATGGGCGTCGCATTAGGACATAGGGAGTCTGCTTGCACACTTCCTTATCGTGCGGCACCATAGGCTTGCATTTGGACATAGGAAGCATCAGGATGAATATTGTGACACTGAACCCTAGAGATGACTTAATCTTGCATGAATAATAACTAGAGGTATGTGAACCAAGTATAGAACTTGATGAATGGGTAACATAGTGTATAGAAACACTAGTGACATGAGTACCAAGTAGACAACTTGATGAATGACATGTGCAATGACATAGTGTAAAGAACACTAGAGATATGTGTACCAAGTAGACAACTTGATGATAAATGACGTAGAAACATAGTGCTACAAAACACTTAATGTTCCCCTGTGTGGATGCCCTCCAAAGTGGAGGAGATGGTTACTAATTCCCCTGTGTTGGATGCCCTCCAAATTGGAGGAGAAGATCATACTCACACAGTCTGCTCAGCGCTCGTGGTTGGTCGCTCCACACGAGTAGTGCGAGTCTCCGGAGGTCTTGGCACGTGATTCGATAGGGATAGCCTATGTGGGGTCCCGAGGGATAGCCTATGTGGGGTCCGCGGACAACCCATGAGGTTGAATGTGTTGAGTCGTGGGCGTGCCTACGGGCTAGCCATGGATTGGGTAACAAACTCCAAAGAGTTATGAGATTGGGTACAAAAGTACATATTGAGCATGATAGAATTGCAATTTACTTGATAGAGTTCTATTAGCATGTTGGTGGTTACATGGCTAGAGCATTACTCTTACCTTATTATTTACGGGCAAAGTAGTTATTGCATTTCTTCTATTATGCTTTACTTACCAGTATTCTGACTTTAAGATAAATATCTATACGCTATTACTGCTTAGACCTAGTGGGGAGATCGGTGGGGTCGGTGGCCGAGCCCACTGGGAACTAAGGAAGTTAGTTCTCACCCCACTCTATTACAGGTGCAAGTTCGCGGGCGGCTGGTGAGGATCGCGGTAAGGGCATCGCGCCCTAGTTGATAGAGGCCGCCATTTGCATTAGAACCTTCCCGATATCATTTTGGTATAGTCTTATGAACAAGAAAAGAATGTATATTTTGGATATGTAATGACTTATGTGTTTTGGGGAAAAGAACATGTATATTCATTTTGGTGAAAGAATGTAAAGAGATGTAAACAAATGTTGAATGATTGTAATAGATAGATTCTTCTCTCTTTATATTACTTGTATAAAATACTTGTACCTTGCTCTTGTTGTCGTTCGCACCTTTAGGTGCATCTTCTTGTCATGTATGATATAGAATTAAATATCCTGGGTGATTCTTTGTACATGAATAGTTGTTCAGCCTTGGGCGGACGGGGGAGAGTCTTTGTCCGTTCGGCGCACGATCGCGTCCCCGAACCGAACCGAATTGGTAGCGGTCTCGGGGCGTGACAGGTATTCTTTTGGTATCAGAGCCACTAAGAGCAAGTAAAGAGAGAGTCTAGGATGGACCTAGGAAACCCTAGGACGGTAAACCCTAAGGCTAATAGGTGCGTGAGCGAAACGTGGACCTATGCCATGTGGCGGAAGTTAATACGATTGGGTCGAAGTATTGGTTGAGATACCTCTAGTTGTGAATAGAGATGGATTCAAGGGTATTAGTTCTTGGCTTAAAGTGCTTGTGTTGGGCGGCCGACAACATGACACCGAGAGTCTAGAATGAGTACACTTGTGTGCTTCCGCCTAATTTTTAAATGTTGAGTCTCGTAGATTGTTAATTACGAGTAAGTCGATGGGTTAAGATAACTAACCCGGTTATTGCGTTTCAGGAACTAATGCCTCCGAGACGCTACACGCGTAGGTCGGGTCCGGCATCGTCGTCGGGAGACCCGGATCTACCTGGACCTCCTTTGGCGCCAGAGTCGACGGGCCCTAGCGAGGTGCAGGAGTTACGGACGCAGATGACTGCGTTGACGGGTCGTTTTGATCGGCTCCAGGAGCTAATGGAGCAACAGATAGCGGCGGCAGTGCGGCGGCGGCGAGAATCGTACTCCACCCGCGCCCTCGGTACACGTGCACGAGGCGGGCGAAGCGAGGTGTGGCGGCGATTCCGGTGGCGGCGTGTCCTCCGCCGGCAAGTGCACTCGGCGGCGTCGGGTTCGGCAACCCCGATGCTTCGGCGGGAGACGGAACAAGGCGGCGGTGACGGCCCTTATTCGATTCATGAAGTTCCACCCACCAATCTTTGAGGGCGGACAAGTGGAGCGGAGATAGTGGAGTCATGGATTGACTCAATGGAAATGATGTTCGAGGACTTTAACACCTCGGAGCAAAACAAGGTCTACTTCGCCACGCATTGTCTTGAGAAGACGGCGAAGGTGTGGTGGAAGCGATTGAAGCGAGATCGACCTTCTGATCTCCCACCTATCACCTGGGAGGAGTTCAAGAGGGAGATGTATGCAAATTACTTCCCGGACACAGTGAAGCGAAAGTTGCAGGAGAAGTTCAGAACCTTGAGGCAGGGAGACCGCTCTGTAGCGGAGTTCGAGCAGGAATTCTCCCACATTATAGCGTGTTCGGAAGTGGTTCGAGACGGACGGGGCGGGCAGTTCTTGCGAGGACTCGGGCCGAGCATATATCGCGGTGCGATTCTTAAGCTCACTACGTATGCGGAGGTATTTGATCGTGCATTATGGGCGGAGCACGGCGACGCTCATGTGCGCGGGGAACGTGAGCTTATGGCAGCGTCCAAAGATAAA
This sequence comes from Aechmea fasciata, assembly GCA_025177825.1. NCBI lineage: Eukaryota > Viridiplantae > Streptophyta > Magnoliopsida > Poales > Bromeliaceae > Aechmea > Aechmea fasciata. The sequence goes on from CM045934.1 coordinate 13,767,207, forward strand.
GGAAAGAAGCGATCGGGCGGTCCTTCGGGGGGTCAGTCAAATTTCAAGAAGCCCCCGAAGAACCCACGAACGCAGTCGTGGAGTCGTGGACCGCAGCAGTGTACTATATGTGGCGGCGGGAATCATCGGGCACATCAGTGCCGGCAACGGCTGGGCAAGTGCTACAATTGTGGGCAAGAAGGGCACATCAGCCGGAACTGTCCAGCAAAGGCCCCGTCTGCCCCGTCAGTCGCATCGATTCCATCGACACCGGTGTATTATGGAGGAGCTCCACCTGCTGCCATGTCGGCTGGGCGCGTGATGGCTCCGCGTCAGCCCGAGTTACCACGACCAGCGCCGAGCGGACGGGTATTCGCCGCTCTGGCCCAAGTGGAGGAACCTGCTGAAGCCGAACATCGTGAAGTTGTGGCAGGTATGGTTTTAGTTAATGGAGTACGCTCCAGAGCTTTGTTTGACACGGGTGCCACTAATTCAATCATAAGTAAATCATTTGCACGAGCTCATGATATAGATATAAAGGCTTGTGAAAAGGTGTGGCGAATGGATAGCCCCGGTCAGGTAATTCATATTTATAAAGAATGCCCTGCATGTCCAGTGCAGATAGGTGACTGGATAATGCCAATCCGAACCTTAGTGCTAAAAGGGTTGAAGGATTTTGACGTGATATTGGGCATGGACTGGCTTTCGAAATACTATGCGTCGATTGACTGGAAAGAGAAAGTGATAACGTTTCGTGAACGGGACAAGAGGAACTTGTTTACAAGGCGTGTAAGAGTTCTTGCTTCGCGCGACGGTGTCGGCGACGAGAGCGAGAAGCTTGTTAGTAGCGGTTGCGCCGCCTATGGCGACCGTTGTAGAAGTTGAGCGAGTGACCCGACACTCGAGGAACTATCGATGGTTCGAGAGTTCCCCGACGTATTTCTGCCGAATTACCGGGAATACCGCCAGAACGGGAGATCGAGTTTGTAATCGACTTGGTTCCCGGAACCGCGCCGATTTCGAAGGCTCCATATCGGATGGCGCCGGCGGAATTAAAAGAGTTGAGGGCTCAATTGTTGGATCTCCTTGATAAGGAATTTATCCGGCGAGTGTATCGCCGTGGGAAGCCCCCGTGTTGTTTGTGCGAAAGAAGGATGGGACATTCCGACTCTGCGTGGACTATCGCGAATTGAACAAGGTCACGATCAAGAACAAGTATCCGCTGCCTCGAATCGATGACTTGTTTGATCAATTGCAGGGGTCGAGTGTCTATTCCAAGATTGACCTCCAATCGGGCTATCATCAGTTGAGGATTAAGCCGGAGGATGTTCGAAAACCGCATTCGCACGCGGTATGGACACTATGAATTCACGGTGATGCGTTTGGGCTCACGAATGCCCGGCGGCGTTCATGGACTTAATGAACCGTGTCTTGAGAAAGTATTTAGATCGGTTGTGGTAGTCTTCATAGATGACATCTTGGTCTATTCCGCGATGACGGGGAACATGCGGAGCATTTACGCTTAGTACTTCAAATCCTTCGGGAGGAGAAGTTATATGCCAAAGCGAAGAAGTGCGACTTTTGGGAGGAAGTTGCATTTACGGGGCATGTTATTTCCGAGGCGGAATTTACGGTGACCGAGGAAAATAGAGGCAATCAAGGATTGGCCGCGCCCTACGAATGTCACGGAAGTCCGAAGCTTTGTGGGCTTAGCGGGCTATTATAGGCGGTTCGTGGAAGGTTTCTCGAAAATTGTAATTCCACTTACCCGTCTAACGAAGAAAGGCACCAAGTTCGTTTGGAGCGACGCGTGCGACCGGAGTTTCCACGAGTTGAAGGATAGATTGACTTCGACTCCGGTGCTCGCATTGCCGGTGCAAGGCGAAGACTTCGTGGTTTATAGCGACGCGTCTTATTCAGGCTTGGGGTGTGTTCTGATGCAGGGCGGGAAGGTGATCGCATATGCGTCCCGTCAGTTGAAGACCTACGAGAAGAACTACCCTATCCATGACTTAGAGCTAGCCGCTGTGGTATTTGCTCTTAAGTTGTGGAGGCACTACTTGTATGGCGCGCGTTGCGAAATATACACGGACCACAAAAGTACGAAGTATTTGTTTACGCGAGAAAGAGGCGAATATGCGCCAACGGCGGTGGTTGGAGTTATTAAAGGATTATGATGTCTCGATCCTTTACCACCCCGGAAACGAATGTAGTCGCCGATGCTCTCGGCGAGAAAATCGGTAGAGAACCTTGCATTGAAGGTTACGGCTCAAGATCCTCTATGCCGTGAGATGAGACGGCTAGATCTTGAGGTAGTAGCTCCAGAAGTACCGGCTATTTTAGCGGCTCTTATTGTTACACCGACCTTGTTGGAGCGGATCAAGAGTCTTCAATCCGCGGACCCTAATCTCCAAAAGGTGCGGCGCGACATTGAGAGCGGACACGGTGGCGACTTCACAATAGATGCCGTGGGTGCACTCCGATTCGTAGCAGGTGGTGTGTACCCGAGAATGAAGAGGTCCGAAAGGCGATTTTGGAGGAAGCTCATCGGGCTCCTTATAGTATTCACCGGGCGGCACCAAAATGTACGAGAGACCTAAAGATGCGATGCGGTGGCGGGGATGAAGGCGACATTGGACGCTATGTGGCGCAATGTTTAGTGTGTCGGACAAGTGAAACGGAGCGCCAATACCCGGCGGGAAGCTTCAGAGCCTACCTATCCCAGTTTGGAAATGGGAAGATATCGCGATGGATTTCGTGGTCGGATTGCCTCGTTCGACGGGCGGCCACGACGCGATTTGGGTGATTGTGGACCGTATGTCAAAGTCGGCGCACTTTTTACCGATCCACACGACATGGTCAGGTGAGAAACTGGCGCAGGTATATCTTGATGAGGTGGTCAGATTGCATGGGGTGCCGAAGTCGATTGTGTCAGATCGAGAGCCCCGATTCACCTCACATTTACGGAAGAGCCTACGGGAAGCACTTGGCACACGACTCGAGTTCGGTGCCGCGTTTCACCCTCGGACGGATGGACGGATCGGGAGAGGACTATTCGGATTACTGGAGGATATGTTGCGGGCGTGTGTCATTGACTATAAAGGCAGTTGGGCCAAATATTTGCCAATGGCCGAGTTCGCCTACAATAATCGTTACCAAGCTAGTGTGGAGATGGCACCGTTTGAAGTCCTTTACGGGCGGAAATGCCGATCTCCACATTGGGGTGATGTAGGTGAGCGGGCCATGGTTGGTCCCGAAGTGTTGCGGGAGGCGGAAGAAAAAGTTCGCCTCGCTCGCCAACGGATGCTTACGGCGCAATCGAGACAGCGAAGTTATGCGAATAAGCGTCGAAGAGACTTGGAATTCGCGGTAGGAGATCGCGTGTTCTTGAAGGTTTCGCCTATGAGAGGCGTGAGGCGGTTTGGAGTTCGAGGAAAGTTGAGTCCTCGATATATTGGGCCGTTTGAAGTGTTGGAACGTATTGGAGCGGTAGCATATCGGATTGCATTGCCGCCGCACCTAGCGGACGTTCACAACGTGTTTCACATTTCCAACCTTCGGAAATATGTTCACAATCCCGAACATGCCATGATGTTTGAACCGCCGCAGCTTCAAGAGGACTTGAGCTATGAAGAGTTTCCGGTGGCAATTATTGCTCGGGAGGTGCGCAAGTTACGGAATCGCGAAATTCCTTATGTTCGAGTTCGGTGGAGCAATCACGACGATCGTGAAGCCACTTGGGAGCTCGAGAGCGAGATGAAGATGCATCATCCTCATTTATTCGAGGAGTGAGGTATGGATTTAAGTTTAAGTTTAAGTTTAAGTTTGATTTAAGGGTTCGTTTCGAGGACGAAACTCTTTTAAGGCGGGGAGGATGTAAGGATGTGAATTCTCGAAATCAGAGTTGCACCACGTTTAGAATCGGCGATTGTCGAATGGATGGACTTGAGAAAGTTCGAAGTTGATCCGAAGGCAAAAAGTGCATCGGAGTTGCACCCGGTGAAGTTCGGAAGCTTTCGGGCGTTTTTGTGCGCGTAGGCGCGAAAACGGAACCCGAAAAGCTATGTTGGGTCGTGAGCTAAATCCGGCATTAGCGTGGATGAAAAGATGATGAAAACGTGTTCGAAAACATGTTTGCAAAGTCTCGGTTGGATTTGAAAAGAATCGGATGCCAAACGAGCGAAACGGAGAATAAACGACGAAAAGTGAAAATTTGGCTAAGTCCTTGGAGTGGGGCGATGGTCCACAGGGGGACCGGTCTACGAAAAGGAGACCGGTCTCGGAAAGGCTGTCCCGCGAGAGCGAGCTCTGCGGGACCGGTCTCGTAAGGGGAGACCGGTCCCCAGTGTGAGTGGAGCAAGGCTCTGCGGGACCGGTCTGGGTTAGGAGACCGGTCCGGAGCCGAAAAATGCCCGGATTTGGTGCGGTTGCATAGTTGAAGGGCCTTTTAGCATCTTGTTACAATAGATGCTATAGAGGGACTCTCCCTCCCTCTCACCTTTGTCATTCCCTCTCCCTCACACACACAAGCTCTCTTTCTCTCTCTAGAAAGAAGAAGAAGAAGAAGAAGGAGGAGGAAAAGGAGTGGAGATCTTGGTGGAGGATCAAGCTAGGAGCAAGCCTAGCATCATCTTCCTCATCTTCTCCACCATTGAAGCTCCTACTTGAGGTAAGCTCTTGAGAGCTCTCATGGTAGACTTTGCTAGGATGGGTTTTCTCCTTTAGGGATAATTTTTATGGAACCCTAGCTTCTCTAAGAAGTGATCTACACGGTCGATTTGAGCTCTAGCGCAAGATTTTGCTCGGGGCAATTTCTAGGGCTCAAATTGGGGGTTTTCTAAATATGAGGTTTTGATCTCTTTTAACCTCATTTCTAACATATTGTTAGGTCCACGAACGCGTGCGAGCGACGGTTCGTCGATTCGACGAACGGTTTAAGCGTCAGGAGGCCAAACGAAGGCTTTCGGCTTCGATATTGGGCGGGGAGTCAAAGTAGTGGTTAGAAGCGTCGAGAGCGGCATTCTAACCTCGTGGAACATCCCAAAAGGTGGGGGTTGTCTTACCGAAGCCGTTGGGCTCCCTTTTATGTCTAAGTAAATTATTGGTCATATTGCCTATGAATATATATATATGTATAGTTTTCATGCATGATAGGGTCGGTATGGTTAGATGACTTTCCTTGCATGCTTTCTTATCGTGCGGAGCTATGGGCGTCGCATTAGGACATAGGGAATGCTTGCACACTTCCTTATCGTGCGGCAGCATAGGCTTGAACTTGGACATAGGAAGCATCAGGATGAATATTGTGACACTGAACCCTAGAGATGACTTAATCTTGCATGAATAATAACTAGAGGTATGTGAACCAAGTATAGAACTTGATGAATGGGTAACATAGTGTATAGAAACACTAGTGACATGAGTACCAAGTAGACAACTTGATGAATGACATGTGCAATGACATAGTGTAAAGAACACTAGAGATATGTGTACCAAGTAGACAACTTGATGATAAATGACGTAGAAACATAGTGCTACAAAACACTTAATGTTCCCCTGTGTGGATGCCCTCCAAAGTGGAGGAGATGGTTACTAATTCCCCTGTGTTGGATGCCCTCCAAATTGGAGGAGAAGATCATACTCACACAGTCTGCTCAGCGCTCGTGGTTGGTCGCTCCACACGAGTAGTGCGAGTCTCCGGAGGTCTTGGCACGTGATTCGATAGGGATAGCCTATGTGGGGTCCCGAGGGATAGCCTATGTGGGGTCCGTCAGACAACCCATGAGGTTGAATGTGTTGAGTCGTGGGCGTGCCTACGGGCTAGCCATGGATTGGGTAACAAACTCCAAAGAGTTATGAGATTGGGTACAAAAGTACATATTGAGCATGATAGAATTGCAATTTACTTGATAGAGTTCTATTAGCATGTTGGTGGTTACATGGCTAGAGCATTACTCTTACCTTATTATTACGAGCAAAGTAGTTATTGCATTTCTTCTATTATGCTTTACTTACCGTATTCTGACTTTAAGATAAATATCTATACTGCTATTGCTGCTTAGACCTAGTGGGGAGATCGGTGGGGTCGGTGGCCGAGCCCACTGGGAACTAAGGAAGTTAGTTCTCACCCCACTCTATTACAGGTGCAAGTTCGCGGGCGGCTGGTGAGGATCGCGGTAAGGGCATCGCGCCCTAGTTGATAGAGGCCGCCATTTGCATTAGAACCTTCCCGATATCATTTTGGTATAGTCTTATGAACAAGAAAAGAATGTATATTTTGGATATGTAATGACTTATGTGTTTTGGGGAAAAGAACATGTATATTCATTTTGGTGAAAGAATGTAAAGAGATGTAAACAAATGTTGAATGATTGTAATAGATAGATTCTTCTCTCTTTATATTACTTGTATAAAATACTTGTACCTTGCTCTTGTTGTCGTTCGCACCTTTAGGTGCATCTTCTTGTCATGTATGATATAGAATTAAATCTCCTGGGTGATTCTTTGTACATGACTTGTTGTTGAGCCTTGGGCGGACAGGGGAGAGTCTTTGTCCGTTCGGCGCACGATCGCGTCCCCGAACCGAACCGTAGCGGTCTCGGGCGTGTGTGATCTCCTGCCGCACTTCTGAATCTCTCTTGAAGCCTTCTCTTCTCCTTGTCGGGAAATACTCGGAGAATACCAATCCCAGAAACTCATCCCAAGTCATAGGAGGGAGACTAGGCGATCGCTCTTGTTTGACGCCTCTCCACCACACCTTCGCAGACTTCTCCAAACAATGTGCGGCTAGGTGCACTTTGTCCCGTTCCAAGGTATACAGATCCTCAAACGTGGCTTCTATGGAATCTATCCACGTCTTCACAATCCACGGATCTGCATCCTCTCCATCATAGGTAGGTGGCTTAAGTTTCTTGAAAGCCATGAGGGCCGCCAAAGCTCGTGCCCTCCCAGCCTCCATTTCCACAGAACCAAGGGCCACAGCCCCCGAATCCACCGCTACTCCTGTCGGTGCACGGCGCGCTGCTATCGGCGCAGCGGCCGCAGCCATTCTCCCAGTCGCATTAGGTGAACCGACTGGAGGCACCATTGGCTCCTGTCCCGCTCGAGCCGCTTCAGCTTGTCGTGCCAACAACTCATGGAGCGCCTTAATTTGCTCCTCCTGTCGCTGCACTGCACCTGTCAGTGTATTCAATTGCTCACGGAGCACCGAGTCTCCGCTCGCCTCAGTTTGCTCGGGGACACCACTTGTCCCACCCCGCGCCGATCTGGATGAAGATCGCCTACGCGGTGCCATCGCTACCTGAAATAGGACAACTCGATAAGTTCTCAACCTTCTAGGTCAAGTATAAACGACTAACATAACACGGAGTAAATCAGGCGAAAGTCATCAAGGTCGTCTATTCTCATCACTCGGTTTCATGTTGTCGCGCGCCAACATGAACTTCCTCGGTTGAGAATAAGCCACGCCTTGAGTCTACCTCTAATATCCATCTTAGAGGTTTCAACACTACCCAATCCATAATTCTTTCGCCACACAGTACAAGTCCTCGTCTCTCACGAGCCTTAGCCTCTATGGTTTTACTATCCTAGAGTCTCCTAGGTCCATCTAAACCATTTGCCCATTCTCTACTTCATGCTCTGATACCACTTACTCTGTCACGCCCCGAGCCCCGCCTATTCGGTCGGGTTCGGGCGCGCCGACAGGCCGCCGAACGGACAGAGTTTCCCCTGTACGCGGACAGAGTCTCCTCTGTACGTTCTAGGCGTCGCAATCAATACAACTACAAGGGTTCCAACCAGGAACAGTATTCAACATACCATGATTGCATAAGGAAGTATCAAACATAAATAGCTAAGTTATTACAAGCATTCACCAGTTTACATTTAAACTTTACATATTAAACTTAACTTCCAATACAATCTGAATTTTTACAATTATTTTACAAGTTTGATACATTTGTTCATCTCATCTCTATACCCCTAGTTATGGCGACTGGGGTACTTCTATCTCTAGTCTCCTGGTAGGGCGCTATCTACTCAGCTACGCCCTTGCCTCGCGCCGCTGCTGCTGCGCCACTCACGTGTGTACCTGTACCCCCAAAACCGCAACACGGGGGTGAGAACTATTGTCCATAGTTCTCGTGGGTATAGTCACCCAAGAGAAAAGTTCGACCAACGAGTCCGAAGGAGGCGGTGAGTTAGTTTAATGAACATATAGATATATATCTTGATTATGCAACTAATGAAACCATACATTGCCTCACAAATGCAATATTGAAATGCTAAATGTAATAACGAAGTAAATCTAATAATTTTACTTCTATCTCGTTATCTCACTTGTATCCATCTTGCTTCTAAGGTTCTGTTACCCTAGATCTAAGCTGTGTATCACTAGCCCCTAAGGTTCCATTTACCTTATTCAAGCTAGCCACCCGACTCGGTCTCGAGTCAATCAGCTATGCTAATCCGCGCTCGTCCGGCTCAAGGTGAAGGAACTCTCAACTTACACCTCGGCCTTCAATCCACAATCACATTGCCCAACGGGTCGCCCAGAGCGGCGTACACCCGTGGTCAGGGATCTTTCCGGTGGGAAGGGGAACCATGCCACACTCGACCCGCGGCCCAAGACCCCCGATAGGGAAGGGGAACATGCCACACACAACCCTAGCGATCTCTGATTCTGCCAGCGGGAGGGGGAACCTGCCGCACTCGACCCACGGCCTCGAATCAGCCTCAAGCTCAACCTCGAAGTTCTTCCTGTGGGAGGGGAACATGCCACGCACCCACGGACACGAACTGTCGAGTTAACAAGTCCTGGGATTCCGGAATCCACTTTCCAAGTCTCTAGGGTAGTCTAAAACCCTATAACATTGACCTTTCTAAGTCCAGTGCACTTTCCACCCTAGGTCTAGCTGACTCTAGGTTTAATACCCTTATCACATAGCCTATGTTCTTTAAACTAGGTTAACGCCTCTCTACCTAGGCTTTATTAACTCTAGGTTCAACAACACTAGGATCAACGTCAACCTATGTTTACCAACACTAGGTTCAATATCGATCGGCCTAGATCTTTATTCCAGGTTCATTCTGTTCAACCTGTGTTCACGACACTAGGTTAATGCCATTCGATCTACCCTAGGTCCACGACACTAGGTCCAATGTCATTCTTATTCATCCTAGGTTCTCGACCCTAGGTTCATATTCGACCTATGTTAATTACAGTAGGTTCGATGCCACTCGATCTTTCCTAGGTTCACGACACTAGGTTCAACGCAACCTATGTTATATAACACTAGGTTAATGCCACTCGATCTAGTTGACACCTAATTGTCCACATCGAGTTCCATAAACATTCACGCTATCAACATGCATATTATACTTAGCCTCTTTCTCATTATGTCACTATGCTCTCTTCTAGCATATAGGTTAACATGTCATATGCAACTAACATCTAGCATATAGTCCAAAAGAGGTTATTCAAGTATTTTGTTTATATACTATATCATGCTCTAGTACATATCCATATGAAACTATCCACTAGCATGTATTCTCAAGGTTTCTTGTACAAGTATCAACTAGCATGCATTCTAATGAATTAACATGCACAATTCTAATCATACTAGCATGTATATACATTCATTCATGGTAGCTATGACATAGTAACTCATGCATCACTTTAAGCATACACCTATACACTATACTACCATCACATGTATTTATGCATCAACATAAAAACATATACTTCTTCGACATGCGGGGCGACCTAGTCGCTTCGGTAAACACAACCCACCTTTTATCGCGTTCCGATTGCTCGTCGACGCTTGCAATCGGCCGCCCACGGCACTCGGTATCCGGTTCGGCTCTGACTCTTGCGCGGCCCACCGAACGGTCACCAATTCTTGATCTGAGACTTCGTGGCGTTACCCCACGCCTTCACGATGCCCCGGTTCCGATTTCACGATTTATGGGCTTCTATTTCGCGTGCTATCTGGTAAGAATATATTAAAATATTAATATCTTTGTAACCGCTAGTCGGATCACCGAACCGAGCGCGTCAACGCGTTCGTTATACCCTCAATTAGGTTTACAGAGGGTCAATTGAGATCAAACTCAACTATTTATAAAAACCCCCTTTAGAACCCTAGGTTTGCAACTATAGCAAAAACCACCACCGAATCCTTCGATTCATGTAATTAGCTTCTAACTAACATGCTAGGGTTCCAACAAAACCAACTCTAGAGCAAAAGATTAAAGCCTTAGAGATCTACCATTAGAACCCTACAAGCTTACCTCCAAAACCTTGCTCCAAAGCAAGGAAGAAGAAGATGGTGATGATGATCCCACCTTCAAGCTTCTTCTCCTCCAACTCCTTCTTCTTCTTCTTTCCTCTTTTCTTCTCTTTCTTTCCTTCCTTTTCGTTTAGAGAGAGAGAGGGAGAGAGAGAGAGATGATACGGTGAGGGGAAATGAGAAAGAGAGAGAGCTATCCTCTCTCTTTGTCTCTAACTCATGTAACAAGTGCACTTAGCGCCCTCAACTCTTAGCCTCTCTAATGACCCAAACCGGGCAATTTCGGAACCCCATTGTCCTGGACAAAGACCCCATTGTCCTGGACGACTCTGCGAAATCCATTTTTGCCCATTTGACAGCTTACTGGGTCCGGACATCATCCATTGTCCGGACGATTGTCCGACAAAGATCCTTTGTCCGACCAGTGGGTCTCCTCAGCCCAACATTCAAGGACTTAGCCAAATTTCAGCACTTTTCGTTTCTTCTCCGTTTTCGCTCGTCTTGCGTCCGATTCTTTTCAAATCGCACCGAGACTTTCCAAACATGTTTTCGAACACGTTTTCATCATCTTTTCATCCACGCTAATGCCGGATTTAGCTCACGGCCCAACATAGACTTTCGGGTTCCGTTTCCGCGCCTTCGCGCACCGAAACACCCGAATGCTCCCGAACTTCGCCGAACTTCATCGGGGCCATTCAAATGGCTTTCCAACCAATTGAACATCATAACCTCATGATTTTAGAAGTCCAGACCTTACAACTCGGTTGCGCCCTAATAGTATAACTCTAGAAACGATTTTTCTCATTCAACCGAACAAAGAGTAAAACCCAATTATATTGTTCTATTATGGCCCGAGAGTGTATATTGGCAACGTATCGTTGTCTACGTTCACAAGAACCAAAACCGGAACAACATTAGACTACTCAGTTGCGCCCTAACAGTATAACTTTTGAAACAGTACTTTTTCTCATTCAACCGAACAAAGAGTGAAACCAAAATATATTGTTCTATTATGCCCCGAGAGTGTATATTGGCAACGTATCTTTGTCTACGTTCACAAGAACCAAAACCGGAACAACATTACACTACTCAGTTGCGCCCTAACAGTATAACTTTGGAAACAGTACTTTTTCTCATTCAACCGAACAAAGAGTAAAACCCAATTATATTGTTCTATTATGCCCCGAGAGTGTATATTGGCAACGTATCGTTGTCTACGTTCACAAGAACCAAAACCCGAACAACATTAGACTACTCAGTTGCGCCCTAACAGTATAACTTTAGAAACAGTACTTTTTCTCATTCAACCGAACAAAGAGTGAAACCTATTTATATTGTTCTATTATGCCCCGAGAGTGTATATTGGCAACGTATCGTTGTCTAAGTTCACGAGAACCAAAACCGGAACAACATTAGACTACTCAGTTGCGCCCTAACAAGTATAACTTTAGAAACAAGTACTTTTCACATTCAACCGAACAAAGAGTGAAACCTAATTATATAGTTCTATTATGCCCGAGAGTGTATATTGGCAACGTATCGTTGTCTACGTTCACAAGAACCAAAACCTAACAACATTAAACTACTCGGTTGCGCCTAAAAGTATAACTCTAGAAACAAGATTTTTCTCATTCCACCGAACAAAGAGTAAAACCCAATTACATTGTTCTATTATGGCCCGAGAGTGTATATTGGCAACGTATCGTTGTCTACGTTCACAAGAACCAAAACCGGAACAACATTAGACTACTCAGTTGCGCCCTAACAGTATAACTTTAGAAACAGTACTTTTTTCTCATTCAACCGAACAAAGAGTGAAACCTAATTATATAGTTCTATTATGCCCCGAGAGTGTATATTGGCAACGTATCGTTGTCTACGTTCACAAGAACCAAAACCGGAACAACATTAGACTACTCAGTTGCGCCCTAACAGTATAACTTTAGAAACAGTACTTTTTCTCATTCAACGGAACAAAGAGTGAAACCTAATTATATTGTTCTATTATGCCCCGAGAGTGTATATTGGCAACGTATCGTTGTCTACGTTCACAAGAACCAAAACCGGAACAACATTATTAGACTACTCAGTTGCGCCCTAACAGTATAACTTTAGAAACAGTACTTTTTCTCATTCAACCGAACAAAGAGTGAAACCTAATTATATTGTTCTATTATGCCCCGAGATTGTATATTGGCAACGTATCGTTGTCTACGTTCACAAGAACCAAAACCGGAACAACATTAGACTACTCAGTTGCGCCCTAACAGTATAACTTTGGAAACAGTACTTTTTCTCATTCCACCGAACAAAGAGTAAAACCCAATTATATTGTTCTATTATGCCCCGAGAGTGTATATTGGCAACGTATCGTTGTCTACGTTCACAAGAACCAAACCGAACAACATTAGACTACTCGGTTGCGCCACTAACGGTATTACTTTAGAAACATTACTTTTTCTCATTCAACCGAACAAAGAGTGAAACCAAAATATATTGTTCTATTATGCCCCGAGAGTGTATATTGGCAACGTATCTTTGTCTACGTTCACAAGAACCAAAACCGGAACAACATTACACTACTCAGTTGCGCCCTAACAGTATAACTTTGGAAACAGTACTTTTTCTCATTCAACCGAACAAAGAGTGAAACCTAATTATATTGTTCTATTATGCCCCGAGAGTGTATATTGGCAACGTATCTTTGTCTACGTTCACAAGAACCAAAACCGGAACAACATTAGACTACTCAGTTGCGCCCTAACAGTATAACTTTAGAAACAGTACTTTTTCTCATTCAACCGAACAAAGAGTGAAACCTAATTATAATGTTCTATTATGCCCCGAGAGTGTATATTGGCAACGTATCGTTGTATACGTTCACAAGAACCAAAACCGGAACAACATAAGACTACTCAGTTGCGCCCTAACAGTATAACTTTGGAAACAAGATTTTTTCTCATTCCACCGAACAAACAAGAAACCAAATTATATTGTTCTATTATGCCCCGAGAGTGTATATTGGCAACGTATCATTGTCTACGTTCACAAGAACCAAAACCGGAACAACATTAGACTACTCAGTTGCGCCCTAACAGTATAACTTTAGAAACAGTACTTTTTCTCATTCAACCGAACAAAGAGTGAAACCTAATTATATAGTTCTATTATGCCCCGAGAGTGTATATTGGCAACGTATCGTCGTCTACGTTCACAAGAACCAAAACCGGAACAACATTACACTACTCGATTTGCGCCCTAACAAGTATAACTTTGGAAACAAGATTTTTCTCATTCCACCGAACAAAGAGTAAAACCCAATTATATTGTTCTATTGTGCCCAGAGTGTATATTGGCAACGTATCGTTGTCTACGTTCACAAGAACCAAAACCGAACAACATTTGACTACACAAATATGCGCCTAACGGTATAACTTTAGAAACGATTTTTCTCATTCAACCGAACAAAGAGTGAAACCTAATTATATAGTTCTATTATGCCCGAGAGTGTATATTGGCAACGTTTCGTTGTCTACGTTCACAAGAACCAAAACCGAACAACATAAGACTACTCGGTTGCGCCCTAACGGTATAACTTTAGAAACAAGATTTTTCTCATTCAACGGAACAAAGAGTGAAACCTATTTATATTGTTCTATTATGCCCCGAGAGTGTATATTGGCAACGTATCGTTGTCTACGTTCACAAGAACCAAAACCGAACAACATTAGACTACTCAGTTGCGCCCTAACAGTATAACTTTAGAAACAGTACTTTTTCACATTCAACCGAACAAAGAGTGAAACCTAATTATATAGTTCTATTATGCCCCGAGAGTGTATATTGGCAACGTATCGTTGTCTACGTTCACAAGAACCAAAACCGGAACAACATTAAACTACTCAGTTGCGCCCTAATAGTATAACTCTAGAAACAGTACTTTTTCTCATTCAACCGAACAAAGAGTAAAACCCAATTATATTGTTCTATTATGCCCCGAGAGTGTATATTGGCAACGTATCGTTGTCTACGTTCACAAGAACCAAAACCGGAACAACATTAGACTACTCGATTTGCGCCTAACAAGTATTACTTTTGAAACGTACTTTTTCTCATTCAACCGAACAAAGAGTGAAACCAAAATATATTGTTCTATTATGCCCGAGAGTGTATATTGGCAACGTATCTTTGTCTACGTTCACAAGAACCAAAACCGAACAACATTACACTACTCGATTGCGCCCTAAGTATAACTTTGGAAACAAGATTTTTCTCATTCCACCGAACAAAGAGTAAAACCCAAATATATTGTTCTATTATGCCCCGAGAGTGTATATTGGCAACGTATCTTTGTCTACGTTCACAAGAACCAAAACCGGAACAACATTAGACTACTCAGTTGCGCCCTAACAGAATAACTTTGGAAACAGTACTTTTTCTCATTCCACCGAACAAAGAGTGAAACCCAATTATATTGTTCTATTATGCCCCGAGAGTGTATATTGGCAACGTATCGTTGTATACGTTCACAAGAACCAAAACCGAACAACATAAGACTACCCATTGCGCCAAACGGTATAACTTTGGAAACAAGATTTTTCTCATTCCACCGAACAAACAAGAAACCCAATTATATTGTTCTATTATGCCCAGAGTGTATATTGGCAACGTATCATTGTCTACGTTCACAAGAACCAAAACCGGAACAACATTAGACTACTCGGTTGCGCCTAACAAGATAACTTTAGAAACAAGATTTTTCTCATTCAACCGAACAAAGAGTGAAACCTAATTATATAGTTCTATTATGCCCCGAGAGTGTATATTGGCAACGTATCGTTGTCTACGTTCACAAGAACCAAAACCGGAACAACATAGGACTACTCAGTTGCGCCCTAACAGTATAACTTTGGAAACAGTACTTTTTCTCATTCCACCGAACAAAGAGTAAAACCCAATTATATTGTTCTATTATGCCCCGAGAGTGTATATTGGCAACGTATCGTTGTCTACGTTCACAAGAACCAAAACCGAACAACATTTGACTACACAATATGCGCCCTAACGGTATAACTTTAGAAACAAGATTTTTCTCATTCAACCGAACAAAGAGTAAAACCTAATTTTATAGTTCTATTATGCCCCGAGAGTGTATATTGGCAACGTATCGTTGTCTAAGTTCACAAGAACCAAAACCGGAACAACATTTCACTACTCAGTTGCGCCCTAACAGTATAACTTTAGAAACAGTACTTTTTCTCATTCAACCGAACAAAGAGTGAAACCTATTTATATTGTTCTATTATGCCCCGAGAGTGTATATTGGCAACGTATCGTTGTCTACGTTCACAAGAACCAAAACCGGAACAACATTAGACTACTCAGTTGCGCCCTGACAGTATAACTTTAGAAACAGTACTTTTTCACATTCAACCGAACAAAGAGTGAAACCTAATTATATAGTTCTATTATGCCCCGAGAGTGTATATTGGCAACGTATCGTTGTCTACGTTCACAAGAACCAAAACCGGAACAACATAAGACTACTCGATTGCGCCCAAACAAGATAACTTTGGAAACGATTTTTCTCATTCCACCGAACAAAGAGTAAAACCTAATTATATTGTTCTATTATGCCCCGAGAGTGTATATTGGCAACGTATCGTTGTCTACGTTCACAAGAACCAAAACCGGAACAACATTAAACTACTCAGTTGCGCCCTAACAGTATAACTCTAGAAACAGTACTTTTTCTCATTCAACCGAACAAAGAGTAAAACCCAATTATATTGTTCTATTATGGCCCGAGAGTGTATATTGGCAACGTATCGTTGTCTACGTTCACAAGAACCAGGAACAACATTAGACTACTCAGTTGCGCCCTAACAGTATAACTTTTGAAACAGTACTTTTTCTCATTCAACCGAACAAAGAGTGAAACCAAAATATATTGTTCTATTATGCCCCGAGAGAGTATATTGGCAACGTATCTTTGTCTACGTTCACAAGAACCAAAACCGGAACAACATTACACTACTCAGTTGCGCCCTAACAGTATAACTTTGGAAACAGTACTTTTTCTCATTCCACCGAACAAAGAGTAAAACCCAAATATATTGTTCTATTATGCCCCGAGAGTGTATATTGGCAACGTATCTTTGTCTACGTTCACAAGAACCAAAACCGGAACAACATTAGACTACTCAGTTGCGCCCTAACAGTATAACTTTAGAAACAGTACTTTTCTCATTCAACCGAACAAAGAGTGAAACCTAATTATATTGTTCTATTATGCCCCGAGAGTGTATATTGGCAACGTATCGTTGTATACGTTCACAAGAACCAAAACCGAACAACATAAGACTACCCATTGCGCCCAAACAAGATAAATTTGGAAACAAGATTTTTCTCATTCCACCGAACAAACAAGTAAAACCCAATTATATTGTTCTATTATGCCCCGAGAGTGTATATTGGCAACGTATCATTGTCTACGTTCACAAGAACCAAAACCGGAACAACATTAGACTACTCAGTTGCGCCCTAACAGTATAACTTTAGAAACAGTACTTTTTCTCATTCAACCGAACAAAGAGTGAAACCTAATTATATAGTTCTATTATGCCCCGAGAGTGTATATTGGCAACGTATCGTCGTCTACGTTCACAAGAACCAAAACCGAACAACATTACACTACTCGTTGCGCCTAACAAGTATAACTTTGGAAACGATTTTTCTCATTCCACCGAACAAAGAGTAAAACCCAATTATATTGTTCTATTATGCCCCGAGAGTGTATATTGGCAACGTATCGTTGTCTACGTTCACAAGAACCAAAACCGAACAACATTAGACTACTCGGTTGCGCCTAACAAGATAACTTTAGAAACAAGATTTTTCTCATTCAACCGAACAAAGAGTGAAACCTAATTATATAGTTCTATTATGCCCGAGAGTGTATATTGGCAACGTTTCGTTGTCTACGTTCACAAGAACCAAACCGAACAACATAAGACTACTCGATTGCGCCCTAACGGTATAACTTTAGAAACGATTTTTCTCATTCAACTAACAAACATGAAACCTATTTATATTGTTCTATTATGCCGGAGAGTGTATATTGGCAACGTATCGTTGTCTAAGTTCACAAGAACCAAAACCGGAACAACATTAGACTACTCAGTTGCGCCCTAACAGTATAACTTTAGAAACAGTACTTTTTCTCATTCAACCGAACAAAGAGTGAAACCTAATTATATAGTTCTATTATGCCACGAGAGTGTATATTGGCAACGTATCGTTGTCTACGTTCACAAGAACCAAAACCGGAACAACATAAGACTACTCAGTTGCGCCCAAACAGTATAACTTTGGAAACAGTACTTTTTCTCATTCCACCGAACAAAGAGTAAAACCCAATTATTTTGTTCTATTATGCCCCGAGGGTGAACATTGGCATCGTCTCGTTGTCTACGTTCACAAGAACCAAAACCGGAACAACATTAGACTACTCAGTTGCGCCCTAACAGTATAACTCTAGAAACAGTACTTTTTCTCATTCAACCGAACAAAGAGTAAAACCCAATTATATTGTTCTATTATGGCCCGAGAGTGTATATTGGCAACGTATCGTTGTCTACGTTCACAAGAACCAAAACCGGAACAACATTAGACTACTCAGTTGCGCCATAACAGTATAACTTTAGAAACAGTACTTTTTCTCATTCAACCGAACAAAGAGTGAAACCAAAATATATTGTTCTATTATGCCCCGAGAGTGTATATTGGCAACGTATCTTTGTCTACGTTCACAAGAACCAAAACCGGAACAACATTACACTACTCAGTTGCGCCCTAACAGTATAACTTTGGAAACAGTACTTTTTCTCATTCAACCGAACAAAGAGTAAAACCCAATTATATTGTTCTATTATGCCCCGAGAGTGTATATTGGCAACGTATCGTTGTCTACGTTCACAAGAACCAAAACCGAACCACATTAAACTACTCAGTTGCGCCCTAACAGTATAACTTTAGATACACTACTTTTTCTCATTCAACCGAACAAAGAGTGAAACCAAATTATATTGTTCTATTATGCCCCGAGAGTGTATATTGGCAACGTATCGTTGTCTACGTTCACAAGAACCAAAACCGGAACAACATTAGACTACTCAGTTGCGCCCTAACAGTATAACTTTAGAAACAGTACTTTTTCCCATTCCACCGAACAAAGAGTAAAACCCAAATATATTGTTCTATTATGCCCCGAGAGTGTATATTGGCAACGTATCTTTGTCTACGTTCACAAGAACCAAAACCGGAACAACATTAGACTACTCAGTTGCGCCCTAACAGTATAACTTTAGAAACGAGATTTTTCTCATTCAAACGAACAAAGAGTGAAACCTAATTATATTGTTCTATTATGCCCCGAGAGTGTATATTGGCAACGTATCGTTGTATACGTTCACAAGAACCAAAACCGGAACAACATAAGACTACCCGATTGCGCCCAAACAAGTATAACTTTGGAAACAGATTTTTCTCATTCCACCGAACAAACAAGAAACCCAATTATATTGTTCTATTATGCCCGAGAGTGTATATTGGCAACGTATCATTGTCTACGTTCACAAGAACCAAAACCAGGAACCACATTAGACTACTCGATTTGCGCCCTAACGGTATAACTTTTGAAACAAGATTTTTCTCATTCCACCGAACAAAGAGTAAAACCCAATTATATTGTTCTATTATCCCCGGAGAGTGTATATTGGCAACGTATCTTTGTCTACGTTCACAAGAACCAAAACCGGAACAACATTACACTACTCAGTTGCGCCCTAACAGTATAACTTTGGAAACAGTACTTTTTCTCATTCCACCGAACAAAGAGTAAAACCCAAATATATTGTTCTATTATGCCCCGAGAGTGTATATTGGCAACGTATCTTTGTCTACGTTCACAAGAACCAAAACCGGAACAACATTAGACTCCTCAGTTGCGCCCTAACACTATAACTTTAGAAACAGTACTTTTTCTCATTCAAACGAACAAAGAGTGAAACCTAATTATATTGTTCTATTATGCCCCGAGAGTGTATATTGGCAACGTATCGTTGTCTACGTTCACAAGAACCAAAACCGGAACAACATAAGACTACCCAAATTGCGCCCAAACAAGATAACTTTGGAAACAAGATTTTTCTCATTCAACCGAACAAAGAGAGAAACCCAATTATATTGTTCTATTATGCCCCGAGAGTGTATACTGGCAACGTATCGTTGTCTACGTGCACAAGAACCAAAACCGGAACAACATTAGACTACTCTGTTGCGCCCTAACAGTATAACTTTAGAAACAGTACTTTTTCTCATTCAACCGAACAAAGAGTGAAACCTAATTATATAGTTCTATTATGCCCCGAGAGTGTATATTGGCAACGTATCGTCGTCTACGTTCACAAGAACCAAAACCAGAACAACATTACACTACTCAGTTGCGCCCTAACAGTATAACTTTGGAAACAGTACTTTTTCTCATTCCACCGAACAAAGAGTAAAACCCAATTATATTGTTCTATTATGCCCCGAGAGTGTATATTGGCAACGTATCGTTGTCTACGTTCACAAGAACCAAAAACGGAACAACATTAGACTACTCGATTGCGCCTAACAAAGATAACTTTAGAAACAAGATTTTTCTCATTCAACCGAACAAAGAGTGAAACCTAATTATATAGTTCTATTATGCCCGAGAGTGTATATTGGCAACGTTTCGTTGTCTACGTTCACAAGAACCAAAACCGAACAACATAAGACTACTCGGTTGCGCCTAACAGTATAACTTTAGAAACGATTTTTCTCATTCAACGGAACAAAGAGTGAAACCTATTTATATTGTTCTATTATGCACGAGAGTGTATATTGGCAACGTATCGTTGTCTACGTTCACAAGAACCAAAACCGAACAACATTAGACTACTCAGTTGCGCCCTAACAGTATAACTTTAGAAACAGTACTTTTTCTCATTCAACCGAACAAAGAGTGAAACCTAATTATATAGTTCTATTATTCCCCGAGAGTGTATATTGGCAACGTATCGTTGTCTACGTTCACAAGAACCAAAACCGAACAACATAAGACTACTCAGTTGCGCCCTAACAGTATAACTTTGGAAACAGTACTTTTTCTCATTCCACCGAACAAAGAGTAAAACCCAATTATATTGTTCTATTATGCCCGGAGAGTGTATATTGGCAACGTATCGTTGTCTACGTTCACAAGAACCAAAACCGGAACAACATTAAACTACTCAGTTGCGCCCTAACAGTATAACTCTAGAAACAGTACTTTTTCTCATTCAACCGAACAAAGAGTAAAACCCAATTATATTGTTTTATTATGGCCCGAGAGTGTATACTGGCAACGTATCGTTGTCTACGTTCACAAGAACCAAAACCGGAACAACATTAGACTACTCAGTTGCGCCCTAACAGTATAACTTTAGAAACAGTACTTTTTCTCATTCAACCGAACAAAGAGTGAAACCAAATTATATTGTTCTATTATGCCCCGAGAGTGTATATTGGCAACGTATCGTTGTCTACGTTCACAAGAACCAAACCGGAACAACATTACACTACTCGATTGCGCCTAACGGTATAACTTTGGAAACAAGACTTTTCTCATTCCACCGAACAAAGAGTAAAACCCAATTATATTGTTCTATTATGCCCCGAGAGTGTATATTGGCAACGTATCGTTGTCTACGTTCACAAGAACCAAAACCGGAACAACATTAGACTACTCCGTTGCGCCCTAACAGTATAACTTTAGAAACAGTACTTTTTCTCATTCAACCGAACAAAGAGTGAAACCTAATTATATTGTTCTATTATGCCCCGAGAGTGTATATTGGCAACGTATCGTTGTCTACGTTCACAAGATCCAAAACCGGAACAACATAAGACTACACAGTTGCGCCCTAACAGTATAACTTTTGAAACAGTACTTTTTCTCATTCAACCGAACGAAGAGTGAAACCTATTTATATTGTTCTATTATGCCCTGAGAGTGTATATTGGCAACGTATCTTTGTCTAAGTTCACAAGAACCAAAACCGGAACAACATAAGACTACTCAGTTGCGCCCTAACAGTATAACTTTAGAAACAGTACTTTTTCTCATTCAACCGAACAAAGAGTGAAACCTAATTATATTGTTCTATTATGCCCCGAGAGTGTATATTGTCAACGTATCGTTGTCTACGTTCACAAGAACCAAAACCGGAACAACATTAGACTACTCAGTTGCGCCCTAACAGTATAACTTTAGAAACAGTACTTTTTCTCATTCAAGCACAAAGAGTGAAACCTAATTATATAGTTCTATTATGCCCGAGAGTGTATATTGGCAACGTATCGTTGTCTACGTTCACAAGAACCAAAACCGAACAACATTAAACTACTCGTTTGCGCCTAACGGTATAACTCTAGAAACAGTACTTTTTCTCATTCAACCGAACAAAGAGTAAAACCCAATTATATTGTTCTATTATGGCCCGAGAGTGTATATTGGCAACGTATCGTTGTCTACGTTCACAAGAACCAAAACCGGAACAACATTAGACTACTCAGTTGCGCCCTAACAGTATAACTTTTGAAACAAGATTTTTCTCATTCAACCGAACAAAGAGTGAAACCAAAATATATTATTCTATTATGCCCCGAGAGTGTATATTGGCAACGTATCGTTGTCTACGTTCACAAGAACCAAAACCGGAACAACATTAGACTACTCGGTTGCGCCCTAACGGTATAACTTTTGAAACAAGATTTTTTCTCATTCCACCGAACAAAGAGTAAAACCCAATTATATTGTTCTATTATGCCCGAGAGTGTATATTGGCAACGTATCGTTGTCTACGTTCACAAGAACCAAAACCGGAACAACATTAGACTACTCAGTTGCGCCCTAACAGTATAACTTTAGAAACAGTACTTTTTCTCATTCAACGGAACAAACAGTGAAACCTATTTATATTGTTCTATTATGCCCTGAGAGTGTATATTGGCAACGTATCGTTGTCTAAGTTCACAAGAACCAAAACCGGAACAACATTAGACTACTCAGTTGCGCCCTAACAGTATAACTTTAGAAACAGTACTTTTTCTCATTCAACCGAACAAAGAGTGAAACCTAATTATATAGTTCTATTATGCCCCGAGATTATATATTGGCAACGTATCGTTGTCTACGTTCACAAGAACCAAAACCGGAACAACATTAAACTACTCATGTCACGCCCCGAGCCCCGCCTATTCGGTCGGGTTCGGCGGCTGACAAAGCCGAACGACGAGTTTCCCTGTACGCGACGTAGTCTCCTCTCGTACGTTCTAGGCGTCGCAATCAATACAACTACAAGGGTTCCAACCGAGAACAGTATTCAACATACCATGATTGCATAAGGAAGTATCAAACATAAATAGCTAAGTTATTACAAGCATTCCCCAGTTTACATTTAAACTTTACATATTAAACTTAACTTCCAATACTATCTGAATATTTACATTTATTTTACAAGTTTGATACATTTGTTCATCTCATCTCTATACCCCTAGTTATGGCGACTGGGGTACTTCTATCTCTAGTCTCCTGGTAGGGCGCTATCTACTCAGCTACGCCCTTGCCTCGCGCCGCTGCTGCTGCGCCACTCACGTGTGTACCTGTACCCCCAAAACCGCAACACGGGGGTGAGAACTATTGTCCATAGTTCTCGTGGGTATAGTCACCCAAGAGAAAAGTTCGACCAACAGGTCCGAAGGAGGCAGCTGCAGGTTAGTTTAATGAACATATAGATATATATATCTTGATTATGCAACTAATGAAACCATACATTGCCTCACAAATGCAATATTGAAATGCTAAATGTAATAACGAAGTAAATCTAATAATTTTACTTCTATCTCGTTATCTCACTTGTATCCATCTTGCTTCTAAGGTTCTGTTACCCTAGATCTAAGCTGTGTATCACTAGCCCCTAAGGTTCCATTTACCTTATTCAAGCTAGCCACCCGACTCGGTCTCGAGTCAATCAAGCTGCGGCTAATCCGCGCTCTGTCCGCTCAAGGTGAAGGAACTCTCAACTTACACCTCGGCCTTCAATCCACAATCACATTGCCCAACGGGTCGCCCGTAGCCTGCGTACACCCGTGGTCGTGATCTTTCCGGTGGGAAGGGGAACCAGGCCACACTCGACCCGCGGCGCAAGACCCCCGATAGGGAAGGGGAACATGCCACACACAACCCTAGCGATCTCTGATTCTGCCAGCGGGAAGGGGAACCTGCCGCACTCGACCCACGGCCTCGAATCAGCCTCAAGCTCAACCTCGAAGTTCTTCCGTGGGAGGGGAACATGCCACGCACCCACGGACACGAACCGTCGAGTTAACAAGTCCCGGGATTCCTAATCCACTTTCCAAGTCTCTAGGGTAGTCTAAAACCCTATAACATTGACCTTTCTAAGTCCAGTGCACTTTCTTCCCTAGGTCTAGCTGACTCTAGGTTTAATACCCTTATCACATAGCCTATGTTCTTTAAACTAGGTTAACGCCTCTCTACCTAGGCTTTATTAACTCTAGGTTCAACAACACTAGGATCAACGTCAACCTATGTTTACCAACACTAGGTTCAATATCGATCTGCCTAGATCTTGATTCCAGGTTCATTCTCGTTCAACTTTGTGTTCACGACACTAGGTTAATGCCATTCGATCTACCCTAGGTCCACGACACTAGGTCCAATGTCATTCTTATTCATCCTAGGTTCTCGACCCTAGGTTCATATTCGACCTATGTTA
Source organism: Aechmea fasciata (assembly GCA_025177825.1). NCBI lineage: Eukaryota > Viridiplantae > Streptophyta > Magnoliopsida > Poales > Bromeliaceae > Aechmea > Aechmea fasciata. Next base: position 13,791,340 of record CM045934.1, read on the forward strand.
ATTACAGTAGGTTCGATGCCACTCGATCTTTCCTAGGTTCACGACACTAGGTTCAACGCAACCTATGTTATATAACACTAGGTTAATGCCACTCGATCTAGTTGACACCTAATTGTCCACATCGAGTTCCATAAACATTCACGCTATCAACATGCATATTATACTTAGCCTCTTTCTCATTATGTCACTATGCTCTCTTCTAGCATATAGGTTAACATGTCATATGCAACTAACATCTAGCATATAGTCCAAAAGAGGTTATTCAAGTATTTTGTTTATATACTATATCATGCTCTAGTACATATCCATATGAAACTATCCACTAGCATGTATTCTCAAGGTTTCTTGTACAAGTATCAACTAGCATGCATTCTAATGAATTAACATGCACAATTCTAATCATACTAGCATGTATATACATTCATTCATGGTAGCTATGACATAGTAACTCATGCATCACTTTAAGCATACACCTATACACTATACTACCATCACATGTATTTATGCATCAACATAAAAACATATACTTCTTCGACATGCGGGGCGACCTAGTCGCTTCGGTAAACACAACCCACCTGTTATCGCGTTCCGATTGCTCGTCGACACTTGCAATCGGCCGCCAACGGCACTCGGTATCCGGTTCGGCTCGGACTCTTGCGCGCCCCACCGAACGGTCACCAATTCTTGATCTGAGACTTCGTGGCGTTACCCCACGCCTTCACGATGCCCCGGTTCCGATTTCACGATTTATGGGCTTCTATTTCGCGTCTTTATCTCGGTAAGAATATATTAAAATATTAATATCTTTGTAACCGCTAGTCGGATCACCGAACCGAGCGCGTCAACGCGTTCGTTATACCCTCAATTAGGTTTACGAGAGGGTCAATTGAGATCAAACTCAACTATTTATAAAAACCCCTTTAGAACCCTAGGTTTGCAACTATAGCAAAAACCACCACCGAATCCTTCGATTCATGTAATTAGCTTCTAACTAACATGCTAGGGTTCCAACAAAACCAACTCTAGAGCAAAAGATTAAAGCCTTAGAGATCTACCATTAGAACCCTACAAGCTTACCTCCAAAACCTTGCTCCAAAGCAAGGAAGAAGAAGATGGTGATGATGATCCCACCTTCAAGCTTCTTCTCCTCCAACTCCTTCTTCTTCTTCTTTCCTCTTTTCTTCTCTTTCTTTCCTTCCTTTTCGTTTAGAGAGAGAGAGGGAGAGAGTTGATACGGTGATGGGAAAGGAGAAAGAGAGAGAGCTATCCCCTCTCTTTGTCTCTAACTCATGTAACAAGTGCTCTTAGCCCCCTCTACTCTTAGCCTCTCTAACAGACCAAACTGGGCAATTTCGAACCCCATTGTCCTGGACAAAGACCCCATTGTCCTGGACGGACTGCGAAATCCATTTTTGCCCATTTGACAGCTTACTGTGTCCGGACATCATCCATTGTCCGGACAGCCATTGTCCGGACAGCATCCTTTGTCCGGACCCAGTGGGTCTCCTCAGCCCAACATTCAAGGACTTAGCCAAATTTCAGCACGTTTCGTTTCTTCTCCGTTTTCGCTCGTTTTCGCTCGTCTTGCGTCCGATTCTTTTCAAATCGCACCGAGACTTTCCAAACATGTTTTCGAACACGTTTTCATCATCTTTTCATCCACGCTAATGCCGGATTTAGCTCACGGCCCAACATAGACTTTCGGGTTCCGTTTCCGCGCCTTCGCGCACCGAAACGCCCGAATGCTCCCGAACTTCGCCGAACTTCATCGGGGCCATTCAAATGGCTTTCCAACCAATTGAACATCATAACCTCATGATTTTAGAAGTCCGGTACCTTACAACTCAGTTGCGCCCTAATAGTATAACTCTAGAAACAGTACTTTTTCTCATTCAACCGAACAAAGAGTAAAACCCAATTATATTGTTCTATTATGGCCCGAGAGTGTATATTGGCAACGTATCGTTGTCTACGTTCACAAGAACCAAAACCGGAACAACATTAGACTACTCAGTTGCGCCCTAACAGTATAACTTTTGAAACAGTACTTTTTCTCATTCAACCGAACAAAGAGTGAAACCAAAATATATTGTTCTATTATGCCCCGAGAGTGTATATTGGCAACGTATCTTTGTCTACGTTCACAAGAACCAAAACCGGAACAACATTACACTACTCAGTTGCGCCCTAACAGTATAACTTTGGAAACGTCATTCCACCGAACAAAGAGTAAAACCCAATTATATTGTTCTATTATGCCCGAGAGTGTATATTGGCAACGTATCGTTGTCTACGTTCACAAGAACCAAAACCGAACAACATTAGACTACTCGGTTGCGCCCTAACGGTATAACTTTAGAAACGAGATTTTTCTCATTCAACCGAACAAAGAGTGAAACCTATTTATATTGTTCTATTATGCCCGAGAGTGTATATTGGCAACGTATCGTTGTCTAAGTTCACAAGAACCAAAACCAGGAACAACATTAGACTACTCGGTTGCGCCACTAACGGTATAACTTTAGAAACAAGTACTTTTTCACATTCAACCGAACAAAGAGTGAAACCTAATTATATAGTTCTATTATGCCCCAGAGTGTATATTGGCAACGTATCGTTGTCTACGTTCACAAGAACCAAAACCAGGAACAACATTAAACTACTCGGTTGCGCCTAACAGTATAACTCTAGAAACAGATTTTTCTCATTCAACCGAACAAAGAGTAAAACCCAATTACATTGTTCTATTATGGCCCGAGAGTGTATATTGGCAACGTATCGTTGTCTACGTTCACAAGAACCAAAACCGAACAACATTAGACTACTCGTTGCGCCCTAACGGTATAACTTTAGAAACAAGATTTTTCTCATTCAACCGAACAAAGAGTGAAACCTAATTATATAGTTCTATTATGCCCAGAGTGTATATTGGCAACGTTTCGTTGTCTACGTTCACAAGAACCAAAACCGAACAACATAAGACTACTCGGTTGCGCCATAACGGTATAACTTTAGAAACAAGATTTTTTTCTCATTCAACGGAACAAACGGAAACCTATTTATATTGTTGTATTATGCCCAGAGAATATATATTGGCAACGTATCGTTGTCTAAGTTCAAAAGGACCAAAACCGGAACAACATTAGACTACTCAGTTGCGCCCTAACAGTATAACTTTAGAAACAGTACTTTTTCACATTCAACCGAACAAAGAGTGAAACCTAATTATATAGTTCTATTATGCCCCGAGATTGTATATTGGCAACGTATCGTTGTCTACGTTCACAAGAACCAAAACCGGAACAACATTAGACTACTCAGTTGCGCCCTAACAGTATAACTTTAGAAACAGTACTTTTTCTCATTCAACCGAACAAAGAGTAAAACCCAATTATATTGTTCTATTATGGCCCGAGAGTGTATATTGGCAACGTATCGTTGTCTACGTTCACAAGAACCAAAACCGGAACAACATTAGACTACTCTTTTGCGCCTAACGGTATTACTTTTGAAACAAGTACTTTTTCACATTCCACCCAACAAAGAGTGAAACCCAAGTATGTTGTTCTATTATGCCCCGAGAGTGTATATTGGAAACGTATCTTTGTCTACGTTCACAAGAACCAAAACCGGAACAACATTACACTACTCAGTTGCGCCCTAACAGTATAACTTTGGAAACAGTACTTTTTCTCATTCCACCGAACAAAGAGTAAAACCCAAATATATTGTTCTATTATGCCCCGAGAGTGTATATTGGCAACGTATCTTTGTCTACGTTCACAAGAACCAAAACCGGAACAACATTAGACTACTCAGTTGCGCCCTAACAGTATAACTTTAGAAACAGTACTTTTTCTCATTCAACCGAACAAAGAGTGAAACCTAATTATAATGTTCTATTATGCCCCGAGAGTGTATATTGGCAACGTATCGTTGTATACGTTCACAAGAACCAAAACCGGAACAACATAAGACTACTCAGTTGCGCCCAAACAGTATAACTTTGGAAACAGTACTTTTTCTCATTCCACCGAACAAACAGTAAAACCCAATTATATTGTTCTATTATGCCCCGAGAGTGTATATTGGCAACGTATCATTGTCTACGTTCACAAGAACCAAAACCGGAACAACATTAAACTACTCAGTTGCGCCCTAACAGTATAACTCTAGAAACAGTACTTTTTCTCATTCAACCGAACAAAGAGTAAAACCCAATTACATTGTTCTATTATGGCCCGAGAGTGTATATTGGCAACGTATCGTTGTCTACGTTCACCAGAACCAAAACCGGAACAACATCATTAGACTACTCAGTTGCGCCCTAACAGTATAACTTTAGAAACAGTACTTTTTCTCATTCAACCGAACAAAGAGTGAAACCTAATTATATAGTTCTATTATGCCCCGAGAGTGTATATTGGCAACGTTTCGTTGTCTACGTTCACAAGAACCAAAACCGGAACAACATAAGACTACTCAGTTGCGCCCTAACAGTATAACTTTAGAAACAGTACTTTTTCTCATTCAACGGAACAAACAGTGAAACCTATTTATATTGTTCTATTATGCCCTGAGAGTGTATATTGGCAACGTATCGTTGTCTAAGTTCACAAGAACCAAAACCGAACAACATTAGACTACTCAGTTGCGCCCTAACAGTATAACTTTAGAAACAGTACTTTTTCACATTCAACCGAACAAAGAGTGAAACCTAATTATATAGTTCTATTATGCCCCGAGATTGTATATTGGCAACGTATCGTTGTCTACGTTCACAAGAACCAAAACCGGAACAACATTAAACTACTCAGTTGCGCCCTAATAGTATAACTCTAGAAACAGTACTTTTTCTCATTCAACCGAACAAAGAGTAAAACCTAATTATTTTGTTCTATTATGCCCCGAGACTGTAAATTTGCAACGTATCGATGCCAACGTTCACAAGAACCAAAACCGGACCAAAATTAGACTACTCAGTTGCGCCCTAACGGTATTACTTTTGAAACGGTATTTTTCTCATTCAACCGAACAAAGAGTGAAACCAAAATATATTGTTCTATTATGCCCCCAGAGTGTATATTGGAAACGTATCTTTGTCTACGTTCACAAGAACCAAAACCGGAACAACATTACACTACTCAGTTGCGCCCTAACAGTATAACTTTGGAAACAGTACTTTTTCTCATTCCACCGAACAAAGAGTAAAACCCAAATATATTGTTCTATTATGCCCCGAGAGTGTATATTGGCAACGTATCTTTGTCTACGTTCACAAGAACCAAAACCGGAACAACATTAGACTACTCAGTTGCGCCCTAACAGTATAACTTTAGAAACAGTACTTTTTCTCATTCAACCGAACAAAGAGTGAAACCTAATTATAATGTTCTATTATGCCCCGAGAGTGTATATTGGCAACGTATCGTTGTATACGTTCACAAGAACCAAAACCGAAACAACATAAGACTACCCAGTTGCGCCCAAACAGTATAAATTTGGAAACAGTACTTTTTCTCATTCCACCGAACAAAGAGTAAACCCCAATTATATTGTTCTATTATGCCCCGAGAGTGTATATTGGCAACGTATCATTGTCTACGTTCACAAGAACCAAAACCGGAACAACATTAGACTACTCAGTTGCGCCCTAACGGTATAACTTTAGAAACAAGTACTTTTTCTCATTCAACCGAACAAAGAGTGAAACCTAATTATATAGTTCTATTATGCCCCGAGAGTGTATATTGGCAACGTATCGTCGTCTACGTTCACAAGAACCAAAACCGGAACAACATTACACTACTCAGTTGCGCCCTAACAGTATAACTTTGGAAACATTACTTTTTCTCATTCCACCGAACAAAGAGTAAAACCCAATTATATTGTTCTATTATGCCCCGAGAGTGTATATTGGCAACGTATCGTTGTCTACGTTCACAAGAACTAAAACCTGAACAACATTAGACTACTCAGTTGCGCCCTAACAGTATAACTTTAGAAACAGTACTTTTTCTCATTCAACCGAACAAAGAGTGAAACCTAATTATATAGTTCTATTATGCCCCGAGAGTGTATATTGGCAACGTTTCGTTGTCTACGTTCACAAGAACCAAAACCGGAACAACATAAGACTACTCAGTTGCGCCCTAACAGTATAACTTTAGAAACAGTACTTTTTCTCATTCAACGGAACAAAGAGTGAAACCTATTTATATTGTTCTATTATGCCCTGAGAGTGTATATTGGCAACGTATCGTTGTCTAAGTTCACAAGAACCAAAACCGGAACAACATTAGACTACTCAGTTGCGCCCTAACAGTATAACTTTAGAAACAGTACTTTTTCTCATTCAACCGAACAAAGAGTGAAACCTAATTATATAGTTCTATTATGCCCCGAGAGTGTATATTGGCAACGTATCCTTGTCTACGTTCACAAGAACCAAAACCGGAACAACATAAGACTACTCAGTTGCGCCCAAACAGTATAACTTTGGAAACAGTACTTTTCTCATTCCACCGAACAAAGAGTAAAACCCAATTATATTGTTCTATTATGCCCGGAGAGTGTATATTGGCAACGTATCGTTGTCTACGTTCACAAGAACCAAAACCGGAACAACATTAAACTACTCAGTTGCGCCCTAACAGTATAACTCTAGAAACAGTACTTTTTCTCATTCAACCGAACAAAGAGAAAAACCCAATTATATTGTTCTATTATGCCCCGAGAGTGTATATTGGCAACGTATCGTTGTCTACGTTCACAAGAACCAAAACCGGAACAACATTAACTACTCAGTTGCGCCCTAACAATATAACTTTTGAAACAGTACTTTTTCTCATTCAACCGAACAAAGAGTGAAACCAAAATATATTGTTCTATTATGCCCCGAGAGTGTATATTGGCAACGTATCTTTGTCTACGTTCACAAGAACCAAAACCGGAACAACATTAGACTACTCAGTTGCGCCCTAACAGTATAACTTTGGAAACAGTACTTTTTCTCATTCCACCGAACAAAGAGTAAAACCCAATTATATTGTTCTATTATGCCCCGAGAGTGTATATTGGCAACGTATCGTTGTCTACGTTCACAAGAACCAAAACCGGAACAACATTAGACTACTCAGTTGCGCCCTAACAGTATAACTTTAGAAACAGTACTTTTTCTCATTCAACCGAACAAAGAGTGAAACCTATTTATATTGTTCTATTATGCCCTGAGAGTGTATATTGGCAACGTATCGTTGTCTAAGTTCACAAGAACCAAAACCGGAACAACATTAGACTACTCAGTTGCGCCCTAACAGTATAACTTTAGAAACAGTACTTTTTCACATTCAACCGAACAAAGAGTGAAACCTAATTATATAGTTCTATTATGCCCCGAGAGTGTATATTGGCAACGTATCGTTGTCTACGTTCACAAGAACCAAAACCGGAACAACATTAAACGACTCGTTGCGCCTAACAAGTATAACTCTAGAAACAGTACTTTTCTCATTCAACCGAACAAAGAGTAAAACCCAATTACATTGTTCTATTATGGCGAGAGTGTATATTGGCAACGTATCGTTGTCTACGTTCACAAGAACCAAAACCGAACAACATTAGACTACTCGGTTGCGCCTAACGGTATAACTTTAGAAACAATATTTTTTTCTCATTCAACCGAACAAAGAGTGAAACCTAATTATATAGTTCTATTATGCCCCGAGAGTGTATATTGGCAACGTTTCGTTGTCTACGTTCACAAGAACCAAACCGAACAACATAAGACTACTCAGTTGCGCCCTAACAGTATAACTTTAGAAACAGTACTTTTTCTCATTCAACGGAACAAACAGTGAAACCTATTTATATTGTTCTATTATGCCCTGAGAGTGTATATTGGCAACGTATCGTTGTCTAAGTTCACAAGAACCAAAACAGGAACAACATTAGACTACTCAGTTGCGCCCTAACAGTATAACTTTAGAAACAGTACTTTTTCTCATTCAACCGAACAAAGAGTGAAACCTAATTATATAGTTCTATTATGCCCCGAGAGTGTATATTGGCAACGTATCGTTGTCTACGTTCACACGAACCAAAACCGGAACAACATTAAACTACTCGATTCGCCTAACAAGTATAACTCTAGAAACAAGATTTTTCTCATTCAACCGAACAAAGAGTAAAACCCAATTATATTGTTCTATTATGGCCCGAGAGTGTATATTGGCAACGTATCGTTGTCTACGTTCACAAGAACCAAAACCGGAACAACATTAGACTACTCAGTTGCGCCCTAACAGTATAACTTTTGAAACAGTACTTTTTCTCATTCAACCGAACAAAGAGTGAAACCAAATTATATTGTTCTATTATGCCCCGAGAGTGTATATTGGCAACGTATCTTTGTCTACGTTCACAAGAACCAAAACCGGAACAACATTAGACTACTCAGTTGCGCCCTAACAGTAAAACTTTGGAAACAGTACTTTTTCTCATTCCACCGAACAAAGAGTAAAACCTAATTATATTGTTCTATTATGCCCCGAGAGTGTATATTGGCAACGTATCGTTGTCTACGTTCACAAGAACCAAAACCGGAACAACATTAGACTACTCAGTTGCGCCCTAACAGTATAACTTTAGAAACGTACTTTTCTCATTCAACCGAACAAAGAGTGAAACCTAATTATATAGTTCTATTATGCCCCGAGAGTGTATATTGGCAACGTATCGTTGTCTACGTTCACAAGAACCAGGAACAACATAAGACTACCCGATTGCGCCCAAACGGTATAAATTTGGAAACGTACTTTTTCTCATTCCACCGAACAAACGGTAAAACCCAATTATATTGTTCTATTATGCCCGAGAGTGTATATTGGCAACGTATCATTGTCTACGTTCACAAGAACCAAAACCGGAACAACATTAGACTACTCAGTTGCGCCCTAACAGTATAACTTTAGAAACAGTACTTTTTCTCATTCAATAGAACAAAGAGTGAAACCTAATTATATAGTTCTATTATGCCCGAGAGTGTATATTGGCAACGTATCGTCGTCTACGTTCACAAGAACCAAAGCAGGAACAACATTACACTACTCGGTTGCGCCTAACGGTATAACTTTGGAAACGGTACTTTTCTCATTCCATAGAACAAAGAGTAAAACCCAATTATATTGTTCTATTATGCCCGAGAGTGTATATTGGCAACGTATCGTTGTCTACGTTCACAAGAACCAAAGCAGGAACAACATTAGACTACTCGATTTGCGCCACTAACGGTATAACTTTAGAAAGCAGTACTTTTTCTCATTCAATAGAACAAAGAGTGAAACCTAATTATATAGTTCTATTATGCCCGAGAGTGTATATTGGCAACGTTTCGTTGTCTACGTTCACAAGAACCAAAGCAGGAACAACATAAGACTACTCGGTTGCGCCACTAACGGTATAACTTTAGAAACGTACTTTTTCTCATTCAACGGAACAAAGAGTGAAACCTATTTATATTGTTCTATTATGCCACGAGAGTGTATATTGGCAACGTATCGTTGTCTAAGTTCACAAGAACCAAAGCAGGAACAACATTAGACTACTCGATTGCGCTAACGGTATAACTTTAGAAAGCAGTACTTTTTCACATTCAACCGAACAAAGAGTGAAACCTAATTATATAGTTCTATTATGCCCGAGAGTGTATATTGGCAACGTATCGTTGTCTACGTTCACAAGAACCAAAACCGGAACAACATTAGACTACTCAGTTGCGCCCAAACAGTATAACTTTGGAAACAGTACTTTTTCTCATTCCACCGAACAAGGAGTAAAACCCAATTATATTGTTCTATTATGCCCCGAGAGTGTATATTGGCAACGTATCGTTGTCTACGTTCACAAGAACCAAAACCGGAACAACATTAGACTACTCGATTAACGCCTAACGGTATAACTCTAGAAAAGTACTTTTTCATTCAACGAACAAAGAGTAAAACCCAATTATATTGTTCTATTATGCCCCGAGAGTGTATATTGGCAACGTATCGTTGTCTACGTTCACAAGAACCAAAACCGGAACAACATTAGACTACTCGGTTGCGCCTAACGGTATAACTTTTGAAAGCATTACTTTTCTCATTCAAGAACAAAGAGTGAAACCAAAATATATTGTTCTATTATGCCCGAGTGTATATTGGCAACGTATCTTTGTCTACGTTCACAAGAACCAAAGCAGGAACAACATTACACTACTCGATTAACGCCTAGCGGTATAACTTTGGAAACGGTACTTTTCTCATTCAGCCAAGACAAGAGTAAAAAAATTATATTGTTCTATTATGGCCCGAGAGTGTATATTGGCAACGTATCGTTGTCTACGTTCACAAGAACCAAAACCGGAACCACATTAGACTACTCAGTTGCGCCCTAACAGTATAACTTTTGAAACAGTACTTTTTCTCATTCAACCGAACAAAGAGTGAAACCAAAATATATTGTTCTATTATGCCCCGAGAGTGTATATTGGCAACGTATCTTTGTCTACGTTCACAAGAACCAAAACCGAACAACATTACACTACTCATTGCGCCTAACAAGATAACTTTGGAAACAAGATTTTTCTCATTCCACCGAACAAAGAGTAAAACCCAAATATATTGTTCTATTATGCCCCGAGAGTGTATATTGGCAACGTATCTTTGTCTACGTTCACAAGAACCAAAACCGGAACAACATTAGACTCCTCAGTTGTGCCCTAACAGTATAACTTTAGAAACAAGATTTTTCTCATTCGATCGAAGAAAGAGTGAAACCCAATTATATTGTTCTATTATGCCCCGAGAGTGTATATTGGCAACGTATCGTTGTATACGTTCACAAGAACCAAAACCAGGAACAACATAAGACTACCCGATTGCGCCCAAACAAGATAACTTTGGAAACAAGATTTTTCTCATTCCACCGAACAAAGAGTAAAACCCAATTATATTGTTCTATTATGCCCCGAGAGTGTATATTGGCAACGTATCGTTGTCTACGTTCACAAGAACCATAACCGGAACAACATTAGACTACTCAGTTGCGCCCTAACAGTATAACTTTAGAAACAAGATTTTTTTTCTCATTCAACCGAACAAAGAGTGAAACCTAATTATATAGTTCTATTATGCCCCGAGAGTGTATATTGGCAACGTATTGTCGTCTACGTTCACAAGAACCAAAACCGGAACAACATTACACTACTCAGTTGCGCCCTAACAGTATAACTTTGGAAACAGTACTTTTTCTCATTCAACCGAACAAAGAGTTAAACCTAATTATATTGTTCTATTATGCCCCGAGAGTGTATATTGGCAACGTATCGTTGTCTACGTTCACAAGAACCAAAACCGAACAACATTAGACTACTCATTGCGCCTAACAAGATAACTTTAGAAACAAGATTTTTCTCATTCAACCGAACAAAGAGTGAAACCTAATTATATAGTTCTATTATGCCCCGAGAGTGTATATTGGCAACGTATCGTTGTCTACGTTCACAAGAACCAAAACCGGAACAACATAAGACTACTCAGTTGCGCCTAACAAGATAACTTTAGAAACAAGATTTTTCTCATTCAACTAACAAAGAGTGAAACCTATTTATATTGTTCTATTATGCCTCGAGAGTGTATATTGGCAACGTATCGTTGTCTAAGTTCACAAGAACCAAAACCGGAACAACATTAGACTACTCGATTGCGCCTAACAAGATAACTTTAGAAACAAGATTTTCCTCATTCAATCGAACAAAGAGTGAAACCTAATTATATAGTTCTATTATGCCCCGAGAGTGTATATTGGCAACGTATCGTTGTCTACGTTCACAAGAACCAAAACCGGAACAACATTAGACTACTCGCCCAAACAAGATAACTTTGGAAACAAGATTTTTCTCATTCCACCGAACAAAGAGTAAAACCCAATTATATTGTTCTATTATGCCCGAGAGTGTATATTGGCAACGTATCGTTGTCTACGTTCACAAGAACCAAAACCGAACAACATTAAACTACTCTTGCGCCTAACAAGATAACTCTAGAAACAAGATTTCTTTTCTCATTCAACCGAACAAAGAGTGAAACCTAATTATATAGTTCTATTATGCCCGAGAGTGTATATTGGCAACGTTTCGTTGTCTACGTTCACAAGAACCAAAACCGAACAACATTAGACTACTCAGTTGCGCCCTAACAGTATAACTTTAGAAACAGTACTTTTTCTCATTCAACGGAACAAAGAGTGAAACCCAATTATATTGTTCTATTATGCCCCGAGATTGTATATTGGCAACGTATCGTTGTCTAAGTTCACAAGAACCAAAACCGGAACAACATTAGACTACTCAGTTGCGCCCTAACAGTATAACTTTAGAAACAAGATTTTTCACATTCAACCGAACAAAGAGTGAAACCTAATTATATAGTTCTATTATGCCCCGAGAGTGTATATTGGCAACGTATCGTTGTCTACGTTCACAAGAACCAAAACCGGAACAACATAAGACTACTCAGTTGCGCCCAAACAGTATAACTTTAGAAACAGTACTTTTTCTCATTCAACCGAACAAAGAGTAAAACCCAATTATTTTGTTCTATTATGCCCGGATAGTGTATATTGGCAACGTATCGTTGTCTACGTTCACAAGAACCAAAACCGGAACAACATTAAACTACTCAGTTGCGCCCTAACAGTATAACTTTAGAAACAGTACTTTTTCTCATTCAACCGAACAAAGAGTAAAACCCAATTATATTGTTCTATTATGGCCCGAGAGTGTATACTGGCAACGTATCGTTGTCTACGTTCACAAGAACCAAAACCGGAACAACATTAGACTACTCAGTTGCGCCCTAACAGTATAACTTTAGAAACAGTACTTTTTCTCACTCAACCGAACAAAGAGTGAAACCTAATTATATTGTTCTATTATGCCCCGAGAGTGTATATTGGCAACGTATCGTTGTATACGTTCACAAGAACCAAAACCGGAACAACATAAGACTACCCATTGCGCCCAAACAAGTATAACTTTGGAAACAAGATTTTTTCCCATTCCACCGAACAAAGAGTAAAACCCAATTATATTGTTCTATTATGCCCCGAGAGTGTATATTGGCAACGTATCATTGTCTACGTTCACAAGAACCAAAACCGGAACAACATTAGACTACTCAGTTGCGCCCTAACAGTATAACTTTAGAAACAGTACTTTTTCTCATTCAACCGAACAAAGAGTGAAACCTAATTATATAGTTCTATTATGCCCCGAGAGTGTATATTGGCAACGTATTGTCGTCTACGTTCACAAGAACCAAAACCGGAACAACATTACACTACTCAGTTGCGCCTAACAAAGATAACTTTGGAAACAAGATTTTTCTTATTCCACCGAACAAAGAGTAAAACCCAATTATATTGTTCTATTATGCCCCGAGAGTGTATATTGGCAACGTATCGTTGTCTACGTTCACAAGAACCAAAACCGTAACAACATTAGACTACTCAGTTGCGCCCTAACAGTATAACTTTAGAAACAGTACTTTTTCTCATTCAACCGAACAAAGAGTGAAACCTAATTATATAGTTCTATTATGTCCCGAGAGTGTATATTGGCAACGTTTCGTTGTCTACGTTCACAAGAACCAAAACCGAACAACATAAGACTACTCGCTTGCGCCTAACAAGATAACTTTAGAAACAAGATTTTTCTCATTCAACGGAACAAAGAGTGAAACCTATTTATATTGTTCTATTATGCCCCGAGAGTGTATATTGGCAACGTATCGTTGTCTAAGTTCACAAGAACCAAAACCGAACAACATTAGACTACTCGCTTGCGCCTAACAAGATAACTTTAGAAACAAGATTTCTTTTTCACATTCAACCGAACAAAGAGTGAAACCTAATTATATAGTTCTATTATGCCCGAGAGTGTATATTGGCAACGTATCGTTGTCTACGTTCACAAGAACCAAAACCGAACAACATAAGACTACTTTGCGCCAAACAAGATAACTTTGGAAACAAGATTTTTTTCTCATTCCACCGAACAAAGAGTGAAACCCAATTATATTGTTCTATTATGCCCCGAGAGTGTATATTGGCAACGTATCGTTGTCTACGTTCACAAGAACCAAAACCGGAACAACATTAAACTACTCAGTTGCGCCTAACAAAGATAACTCTAGAAACAAGATTTTTCTCATTCAACCGAACAAAGAGTAAAACCCAATTATATTGTTCTATTATGGCCCGAGAGTGTATACCGGCAACGTATCGTTGTCTACGTTCACAAGAACCAAAACCGGAACAACATTAGACTACTCGTTGCGCCTAACAAGATAACTTTTGAAACAAGATTTTTCTCATTCAACCGAACAAAGAGTGAAACCAAAATATATTATTCTATTATGCCCCGAGAGTGTATATTGGCAACGTATCGTTGTCTACGTTCACAAGAACCAAAACCGAACATTACACTACTCGATTGCGCCCTAACAAGATAACTTTGGAAACAAGATTTTTCTCATTCCACCGAACAAAGAGTAAAACCCAATTATATTGTTCTATTATGCCCCGAGAGTGTATATTGGCAACGTATCGTTGTCTACGTTCACAAGAACCAAAACCGAACAACATTAGACTAGTCTTGCGCCTAACAAAGATAACTTTAGAAACAAGATTTTTTTCTCATTCAACCGAACAAAGAGTGAAACCTAATTATATTGTCCTATTATGCCCCGAGAGTGTATATTGGCAACGTATCGTTGTCTACGTTCACAAGATCCAAAACCGAACAACATAAGACTACACATTGCGCCTAACAAGATAACTTTTGAAACAAGATTTTTCTCATTCAACCGAACGAAGAGTGAAACCTATTTATATTGTTCTATTATGCCCGAGAGTGTATATTGGCAACGTATCGTTGTCTAAGTTCACAAGAACCAAAACCGAACAACATAAGACTACTCGCTTGCGCCCTAACAAAGATAACTTTAGAAACAAGATTTTTCTCATTCAACGGAACAAACAAGTGAAACCTATTTATATTGTTCTATTATGCCCCGAGAGTGTATATTGGCAACGTATCGTTGTCTAAGTTCACAAGAACCAAAACCGGAACAACATTAGACTACTCTTGCGCCTAACAAAGATAACTTTAGAAACAAGATTTCTTTTCACATTCAACCGAACAAAGAGTGAAACCTAATTATATAGTTCTATTATGCCCCGAGAGTGTATATTGGCAACGTATCGTTGTCTACGTTCACAAGAACCAAAACCGAACAACATTAAACTACTCACTTGCGCCTAACAAAGATAACTCTAGAAACAAGATTTTTCTCATTCAACCGAACAAAGAGTAAAACCCAATTATATTGTTCTATTATGGCCCGAGAGTGTATATTGGCAACGTATCGTTGTCTACGTTCACAAGAACCAAAACCGGAACAACATTAGACTACTCATTGCGCCTAACAAAGGTATAACTTTTGAAACAAGATTTTTCTCATTCAACCGAACAAAGAGTGAAACCAAAATATATTGTTCTATTATGCCCCGAGAGTGTATATTGGCAACGTATCTTTGTCTACGTTCACAAGAACCAAAACCGGAACAACATTAGACTACTTTGCGCCTAACAAGATAACTTTGGAAACAAGATTTTTCTCATTCCACCGAACAAAGAGTAAAACCCAATTATATTGTTCTATTATGCCCCGAGAGTGTATATTGGCAACGTATCATTGTCTACGTTCACAAGAACCAAAACCGGAACAACATTAGTCTACTCTGCGCCTAACAAAGATAACTTTAGAAACAAGATTTTTCTCATTCAACCGAACAAAGAGTGAACCCTAATTATATTGTCCTATTATGCCCCGAGAGTGTATATTGGCAACGTATCGTTGTCTACGTTCACAAGATCCAAAACCGAACAACATAAGACTCTTGCGCCCTAACAAAGATAACTTTTGAAACAAGATTTCTTCTCATTCAACCGAACGAAGAGTGAAACCTATTTATATTGTTCTATTATGCCCGAGAGTGTATATTGTCAACGTATCGTTGTCTAAGTTCACAAGAACCAAAACCGAACAACATAAGACTACTCGCTTGCGCCTAACAAAGATAACTTTAGAAACAAAGATTTTTCTCATTCAACTAACAAACAAGAAACCTATTTATATTGTTCTATTATGCCCGAGAGTGTATATTGGCAACGTATCGTTGTCTAAGTTCACAAGAACCAAAACCGGAACAACATTAGACTACTCGCTTGCGCCTAACAAAGATAACTTTAGAAACAGATTTTTCACATTCAACCGAACAAAGAGTGAAACCTAATTATATAGTTCTATTATGCCCCGAGAGTGTATATTGGCAACGTATCGTTGTCTACGTTCACAAGAACCAAAACCGGAACAACATTAGACTACTCGCGCCCTAACAAGATAACTCTAGAAACAAGATTTTTTCTCATTCAACCGAACAAAGAGTAAAACCCAATTATATTGTTCTATTATGGCCCGAGAGTGTATATTGGCAACGTATCGTTGTCTACGTTCACAAGAACCAAAACCGGAACAACATTAGACTACTCAGTTGCGCCCTAACAGTATAACTTTAGAAACAGTACTTTTTCTCATTCAACCGAACAAAGAATGAAACCAAAATATATTGTTCTATTATGCCCCGAGAGTGTATATTGGCAACGTATCTTTGTCTACGTTCACAAGAACCAAAACCGGAACAACATTAAACTACTCAGTTGCGCCCTAACAGTATAACTTTGGAAACAGTACTTTTTCTCATTCAACCGAACAAAGAGTAAAACCCAAATATATTGTTCTATTATGTCCCGAGAGTGTATATTGGCAACGTATCGTTGCCTACGTTCACAAGAACCAAAACCGGAACAACATTAGACTACTCGATTGCGCCTAACAAGGTATAACTTTAGAAACAAGATTTTCCTCATTCAACCGAACAAAGAGTGAAACCTAATTATATTGTTCTATTATGCCCCGAGAGTGTATATTGGCAACGTATCGTTGTATACGTTCACAAGAACCAAAACCGGAACAACATAAGACTACCCGCGCGCCAAACAAGATAACTTTGGAAAAAGATTTTTTCTCATTCCACCGAACAAACAAGAAAAACCCAATTATATTGTTCTATTATGCCCCGAGAGTGTATATTGGCAACGTATCATTGTCTACGTTCACAAGAACCAAAACCGAACAACATTAGACTACTCGCCCTAACAAGATAACTTTAGAAACAAGATTTTTTTTCTCATTCAACCGAACAAAGAGTGAAACCTAATTATATAGTTCTATTATGCCCCGAGAGTGTATATTGGCAACGTATCGTCGTCTACGTTCACAAGAACCAAAACCGGAACAACATTACACTACTCAGTTGCGCCCTAACAGTATAACTTTGGAAACAGTACTTTTTCTCATTCCACCGAACAAAGAGTAAAACCCAATTATATTGTTCTATTATGCCCCGAGAGTGTATATTGGCAACGTATCGTTGTCTACGTTCACAAGAACCAAAACCGGAACAACATTAGACTACTCAGTTGCGCCCTAACAGGATAACTTTAGAAACAGTACTTTTTCTCATTCAACCGAACAAAGAGTGAAACCTAATTATATAGTTCTATTATGCCCCGAGAGTGTATATTGGCAACGTTTCGTTGTCTACGTTCACAAGAACCAAAACCGGAACAACATAAGACTACTCAGTTGCGCCCTAACAGTATAACTTTAGAAACAGTACTTTTTCTCATTCAACCGAACAAAGAGTGAAACCTAATTATATTGTTCTATTATGTCCTGAGAGTGTATATTGGCAACGTATCGTTGTCTAAGTTCACAAGAACAAAAACCGGAACAACATTAGACTACTCATTGCGCCTAACGTATAACTTTAGAAACAAAGATTTTTTTCACATTCAACCGAACAAAGAGTGAAACCTAATTATATAGTTCTATTATGCCCCGAGAGTGTATATTGGCAACGTATCGTTGTCTACGTTCACAAGAACCAAAACCGGAACAACATAAGACTACTCAGTTGCGCCCAAACAGAATAACTTTGGAAACAGTACTTTTTCTCATTCAACCGAACAAAGAGTGAAACCTAATTATATTGTTCTATTATGCCCTGAGAGTGTATATTGGCAACGTATCGTTGTCTAAGTTCACAAGAACCAAAACCGGAACAACATTAGACTACTCAGTTGCGCCCTAACAGTATAACTTTAGAAACAGTACTTTTTCTCATTCAACCGAACAAAGAGTAAAACCCAATTATATTGTTCTATTATGGCCCGAGAGTGTATACTGGCAACGTATCGTTGTCTACGTTCACAAGAACCAAAACCGGAACAACATTAGACTACTCGATTGCGCCTAACAGATAACTTTTGAAACAAGATTTTTCCCATTCCACCGAACAAAGAGTAAAACCCAATTATATTGTTCTATTATGCCCCGAGAGTGTATATTGGCAACGTATCTTTGTCTACGTTCACAAGAACCAAAACCGGAACAACATTACACTACTCAGTTGCGCCCTAACAGTATAACTTTGGAAACAGTACTTTTTCTCATTCAACCGAACAAAGACGGATACCCAATTATATTGTCCTATTATGCCCCGAGAGTGTATATTGGCAACGTATCGTTGTCTACGTTCACAAGAACCAAAACCGGAACCACATTAGACTACTCAGTTGCGCCCTAACAGTATAACTTTAGAAACAGTACTTTTTCTCATTCAACCGAACAAAGAGTGAAACCAAAATATATTGTTCTATTATGCCCCGAGAGTGTATATTGGCAACGTATCTTTGTCTACGTTCACAAGAACCAAAACCGGAACAACATTAGACTACTCAGTTGCGCCCTAACAGTATAACTTTGGAAACAGTTCTTTTTCTCATTCCACCGAACAAAGAGTAAAACCCAATTATATTGTTCTATTATGCCCCGAGAGTGTATATTGGCAACGTATCGTTGTCTACGTTCACAAGAACCAAAACCGGAACAACATTAGACTACTGCGCCTAACAAGATAACTTTAGAAACAAGATTTTTTTTCTCATTCAACCGAACAAAGAGTGAAACCTAATTATATTGTTCTATTATGCCCCGAGAGTGTATATTGGCAACGTATCGTTGTCTACGTTCACAAGAACCAAAACCGGAACAACATTACACTACTCGATTGCGCCCTAACAAGATAACTTTGGAAACAATTCTTTTTCTCATTCAACCGAACAAAGAGTGAAACCTAAATATATTGTTCTATTATGCCCCGAGAGTGTATATTGGCAACGTTTCGTTGTCTACGTTCACAAGAACCAAAACCGGAACAACATTAGACTACTCGCTTGCGCCTAACAAAGATAACTTTAGAAACAAGATTTTTCTCATTCAACTAACAAAGAGTGAAACCTATTTATATTGTTCTATTATGCCCCGAGAGTGTATATTGGCAACGTATCGTTGTCTAAGTTCACAAGAACCAAAACCGAACAACATTAGACTACTCGCTTGCTCCCTAACAAGATAACTTTAGAAACAAGATTTTTTTCTCATTCAACCGAACAAAGAGTGAAACCTAATTATATAGTTCTATTATGCCCCGAGAGTGTATATTGGCAACGTATCGTTGTCTACGTTCACAAGAACCAAGACCGGAACAACATAAGACTAATTAGTTGCGCCCTAACAGTATAACTTTGGAAACAGTACTTTTTCTCATTCCACCGAACAAAGAGTAAAACCCAATTATATTGTTCTATTATGCCCCGAGAGTGTATATTGGCAACGTATCGTTGTCTACGTTCACAAGAACCAAAACCGGAACAACATTAGACTACTCGCTTGCGCCTAACAAGATAACTCTAGAAACAAGATTTTTTCTCATTCAACCGAACAAAGAGTAAAACCCAATTATATTGTTCTATTATGGCCCGAGAGTGTATACGGCAACGTATCGTTGTCTACGTTCACAAGAACCAAAACCGAACAACATTAGACTACTCTTGCGCCTAACAAGATAACTTTTGAAACAAGATTTTTCTCATTCAACCGAACAAAGAGTGAAACCAAAATATATTGTTCTATTATGCCCAGAGAGTGTATATTGGCAACGTATCTTTGTCTACGTTCACAAGAACCAAAACCGAACAACAACATTACACTACTCGCATTGCGCCTAACAAAGATAACTTTGGAAACAAGATTTTTCTCATTCCACCGAACAAAGAGTAAAACCCAATTATATTGTTCTATTATGCCCCGAGAGTGTATATTGGCAACGTATCGTTGTCTACGTTCACAAGAACCAAAACCGAACAACATTAGACTACTCTTGCGCCTAACAAAGATAACTTTAGAAACAGTACTTTTTCTCATTCAACCGAACAAAGAGTGAAACCTAATTATATAGTTCTATTATGCCCCGAGAGTGTATATTGGCAACGTTTCGTTGTCTACGTTCACAAGAACCAAAACCGGAACAACATAAGACTACTTTGCGCCTAACAAAGATAACTTTAGAAACAAGATTTTTCTCATTCAACGGAACAAAGAGTGAAACCTATTTATATTGTTCTATTATGCCTCGAGAGTGTATATTGGCAACGTATCGTTGTCTAAGTTCACAAGAACCAAAACCGAACAACATTAGACTACTCTTGCGCCTAACAAGATAACTTTAGAAACAAGATTTTTCACATTCAACCGAACAAAGAGTGAAACCTAATTATATAGTTCTATTATGCCCCGAGAGTGTATATTGGCAACGTATCGTTGTCTACGTTCACAAGAACCAAAACCGAACAACATAAGACTACTCATTGCGCCCAAACAAGATAACTTTGGAAACAAAGATTTTTCTCATTCCACCGAACAAAGAGTAAAACCCAATTATTTTGTTCTATTATGCCCGAGAGTGTATATTGGCAACGTATCGTTGTCTACGTTCACAAGAACCAAAACCTAACAACATTAAACTACTCTTGCGCCTAACAAGATAACTCTAGAAACAAGATTTTTCTCATTCAACCGAACAAAGAGTAAAACCCAATTATATTGTTCTATTATGGCCCGAGAGTGTATACTGGCAACGTATCGTTGTCTACGTTCACAAGAACCAAAACCGGAACAACATTAGACTACTCAGTTGCGCCTAACAAAGATAACTTTTGAAACAAGATTTTTCTCATTCAACCGAACAAAGAGTGAAACCAAAATATATTATTCTATTATGCCCCGAGAGTGTATATTGGCAACGTATCTTTGTCTACGTTCACAAGAACCAAACCGGAACAACATTACACTACTCGGTTGCCCTAACGTATAACTTTGGAAACAAGATTTTTCTCATTCAACCGAACAAAGAGTAAAACCCAATTATATTGTTCTATTATGGCCCGAGAGTGTATATTGGCAACGTATCGTTGTCTACGTTCACAAGAACCAAAACCGGAACCACATTAGACTACTCAGTTGCGCCCTAACAGTATAACTTTAGAAGGAGTACTTTTTCTCATTCAACCGAACAAAGAGTGAAACCAAAATATATTGTTCTATTATGCCCCGAGAGTGTATATTGGCAACGTATCGTTGTCTACGTTCACAAGAACCAAAACCGGAACAACATTACACTACTCGGTTGCGCCTAACAAGATAACTTTGGAAACAGATTTTTCTCATTCCACCGAACAAAGAGTAAAACCCAAATATATTGTTCTATTATGCCCCGAGAGTGTATATTGGCAACGTATCTTTGTCTACGTTCACAAGAACCAAAACCGGAACAACATTAGACTACTCAGTTGCGCCCTAACAGTATAACTTTAGAAACAAGATTTTTCTCATTCAACCGAACAAAGAGTGAAACCTAATTATATTGTTCTATTATGCCCGAGAGTGTATATTGGCAACGTATCGTTGTCTACGTTCACAAGAACCAAAACCGAACAACATTAGACTACTCGGTTGCGCCCTAACGGATAACTTTAGAAACGATTTTTCTCATTCAACCGAACAAAGAGTGAAACCTAATTATATAGTTCTATTATGCCCCGAGAGTGTATATTGGCAACGTTTCGTTGTCTACGTTCACAAGAACCAAAACCGGAACAACATAAGACTACTCAGTTGCGCCCTAACAGTATAACTTTAGAAACAGTACTTTTTCTCATTCAACGGAACAAAGAGTGAAACCTATTTATATTGTTCTATTATGCCCTGAGAGTGTATATTGGCAACGTATCGTTGTCTAAGTTCACAAGAACCAAAACCGGAACAACATTAGACTACTCAGTTGCGCCCTAACAGTATAACTTTAGAAACAGTACTTTTTCTCATTCAACCGAACAAAGAGTGAAACCTAATTATATAGTTCTATTATGCCCGAGAGTGTATATTGGCAACGTATCGTTGTCTACGTTCACAAGAACCAAAACCGGAACAACATTAGACTACTCAGTTGCGCCCTAACAGTATAACTTTGGAAACAGTACTTTTTCTCATTCCACCGAACAAAGAGGGAAACCCAATTATATTGTTCTATTATGCCCCGAGAGTGTATATTGGCAACGTATCGTTGTCTACGTTCACAAGAACCAAAACCGGAACAACATTAAACTACTCAGTTGCGCCCTAACAGTATAACTTTAGAAACAGTACTTTTTCTCATTCAACCGAACAAAGAGTAAAACCCAATTATATTGTTCTATTATGGCCCGAGAGTGTATACCGGCAACGTATCGTTGTCTACGTTCACAAGAACCAAAACCGGAACAACATTAGACTACTCGGTTGCGCCTAACGGTATAACTTTTGAAACAAGATTTTTCTCATTCAACCGAACAAAGAGTGAAACCAAAATATATTGTTCTATTATGCCCCGAGAGTGTATATTGGCAACGTATCTTTGTCTACGTTCACAAGAACCAAAACCGGAACAACATTACACTACTCAGTTGCGCCCTAACAGTATAACTTTGGAAACAGTACTTTTTCTCATTCCACCGAACAAAGAGTAAAACCCAATTATATTGTTCTATTATGCCCCGAGAGTGTATATTGGCAACGTATCGTTGTCTACGTTCACAAGAACCAAAACCGGAACAACATTAGACTACTCAGTTGCGCCCTAACAGTATAACTTTAGAAACAGTACTTTTTCTCATTCAACCGAACAAAGAGTGAAACCTAATTATATTGTTCTATTATGCCCCGAGAGTGTATATTGGCAACGTATCGTTGTCTACGTTCACAAGATCCAAAACCGGAACAACATAAGACTACACAGTTGCGCCCTAACAGTATAACTTTTGAAACAGTACTTTTTCTCATTCAACCGAACAAAGAGTGAAACCAAATTATATAGTTCTATTATGCCCGAGAGTGTATATTGGCAACGTATCGTTGTCTACGTTCACAAGAACCAAAGCAGGAACAACATAAGACTACTCGGTTGCGCCCAAACGGTATAACTTTGGAAACGATACTTTTCTCATTCCACCGAACAAAGAGTAAAACCCAATTATATTGTTCTATTATGCCCCGAGAGTGTATATTGGCAACGTATCGTTGTCTACGTTCACAAGAACCAAAACCGGAACAACATTAGACTACTCAGTTGCGCCCTAACAGTATAACTTTAGAAACAGTACTTTTTCTCATTCAACCGAACGAAGAGTGAAACCTATTTATATTGTTCTATTATGCCCTGAGAGTGTATATTGGCAACGTATCGTTGTCTAAGTTCACAAGATCCAAAACCGGAACAACATTAGACTACTCAGTTGCGCCCTAACAGTATAACTTTGGAAACAGTACTTTTTCTCATTTCACCGAACAAAGAGTAAAACCCAATTATATTGTTCTATTGTGCCCCGAGAGTGTATATTGGCAACGTATCGTTGTCTACGTTCACAAGAACCAAAACCGGAACAACATTAGACTACTCAGTTGCGCCCTAACAGTATAACTTTAGAAACTGTACTTTTTCTCATTCAACCGAACAAAGAGTGAAACCTAATTATATAGTTCTATTATGCCCCGAGAGTGTATATTGGCAACGTATCGTCGTCTACGTTCACAAGAACCAAAACCGGAACAACATTACACTACTCAGTTGCGCCCTAACAAGATAACCTTGGAAACGATTTTTCTCATTCCACCGAACAAAGAGTAAAACCCAATTATATTGTTCTATTATGCCCCGAGAGTGTATATTGGCAACGTATCGTTGTCTACGTTCACAAGAACCAAAACCGAACAACATTAGACTACTCCGTTTCGCCCTAACAAGAAAACTTTAAGAAAAGTTATTTTTTCTCATTCAACCGAACAAAGAGTGAAACCTAATTATATAGTTCTATTATGCCCCGAGAGTGTATATTGGCAACGTATCGTTGTATACGTCACAAGAACCAAAACCGGAACAACATAAGACTACTCAGTTGCGCCCAAACAGTATAACTTTGGAAACAGTACTTTTTCTCATTCCACCGAACAAACAGTAAAACCCAATTATATTGTTCTATTATGCCCCGAGAGTGTATATTGGCAACGTATCATTGTCTACGTTCACAAGAACCAAAACCGGAACAACATTAGACTACTCAGTTGCGCCCTAACAGTATAACTTTAGAAACAGTACTTTTTCTCATTCAACCGAACAAAGAGTGAAACCTAATTATATAGTTCTATTATGCCCCGAGAGTGTATATTGGCAACGTATCGTCGTCTACGTTCACAAGAACCAAAACCGGAACAACATTACACTACTCAGTTGCGCCCTAACAGTATAACTTTGGAAACAGTACTTTTTCTCATTCCACCGAACAAAGAGTAAAACCCAATTATATTGTTCTATTATGCCCCGAGAGTGTAAATTTGCAACGTTACGTTGTCTACGTTCACAAGAACCAAAACCGAACAACATTAGACTACTCGGTTGCGCCACTAACGGTATAACTTTAGAAACGGATTTTTCACATTCAACCGAACAAAGAGTGAAACCTAATTATATAGTTCTATTATGCCCCGAGAGTGTATATTGGCAACGTATCGTTGTCTACGTTCACAAGAACCAAAACCGGAACAACATAAGACTACTTAGTTGCGCCCTAACAGTATAACTTTAGAAACAGTACTTTTTCTCATTCAACCGAACAAAGAGTGAAACCTAATTATATTGTTCTATTATGCCTTGAGAGTGTATATTGGCAACGTATCGTTGTCTAAGTTCACAAGAACCAAAACCGGAACAACATTAGACTACTCAGTTGCGCCCTAACAGTATAACTTTAGAAACAGTACTTTTTCTCATTCAACCGAACAAAGAGTAAAACCTAATTATATAGTTCTATTATGCCCCGAGAGTGTATATTGGCAACGTATCGTTGTCTACGTTCACAAGAACCAAAACCGGAACAACATAAGACTACTCAGTTGCGCCCAAACAGTATAACTTTGGAAACAGTACTTTTTCTCATTCCACCGAACAAAGAGTAAAACCCAATTATATTGTTCTATTATGCCCCGAGAGTGTATATTGGCAACGTATCGTTGTCTACGTTCACAAGAACCAAAATCGGAACAACATTAAACTACTCAGTTGCGCCCTAACAGTATAACTCTAGAAACAGTACTTTTTCTCATTCAACCGAACAAAGAGTAAAACCCAATTATATTGTTCTATTATGCCCCGAGAGTGTATATTGGCAACGTATCGTTGTCTACGTTCACAAGAACCAAAACCGGAACAACATTAGACTACTCGGTTGCGCCCTAACAGTATAACTTTTGAAAGCAGTATTTTTCTCATTCAACCGAACAAAGAGTGAAACCAAAATATATTGTTCTATTATGCCCGAGAGTGTATATTGGCAACGTATCTTTGTCTACGTTCACAAGAACCAAAACCGAACAACATTACACTACTCGGTTGCGCCCTAACGGTATAACTTTGGAAACAAGTACTTTTCTCA
The DNA here is from genome assembly GCA_025177825.1 of Aechmea fasciata. Classification (NCBI taxonomy): domain Eukaryota; kingdom Viridiplantae; phylum Streptophyta; class Magnoliopsida; order Poales; family Bromeliaceae; genus Aechmea; species Aechmea fasciata. Next base: position 13,817,429 of record CM045934.1, read on the forward strand.
TTCCACCGAACAAAGAGTAAAACCCAATTATATTGTTCTATTATGCCCCGAGAGTGTATATTGGCAACGTATCGTTGTCTACGTTCACAAGAACCAAAACCGGAACAACATTAGACTACTCGATTGCGCCCTAACAGTATAACTTTAGAAACAGTACTTTTTCTCATTCAACCGAACAAAGAGTGAAACCTAATTATATAGTTCTATTATGCCCCGAGAGTGTATATTGGCAACGTATCGTTGTCTACGTTCACAAGAACCAAAACCGGAACAACATAAGACTACTCAGTTGCGCCCTAACAGTATAACTTTTGAAACAGTACTTTTTCTCATTCAACCGAACAAAGAGTGAAACCAAATTATATAGTTCTATTATGCCCCGAGAGTGTATATTGGCAACGTATCGTTGTCTACGTTCACAAGAACCAAAACCGGAACAACATAAGACTACTCAGTTGCGCCCAAACAGTATAACTTTGGAAACAATAGCTTTTCTCATTCCAGAACAAAGAGTAAAACCCAATTATATTGTTCTATTGTGCCCGAGAGTGTATATTGGCAACGTATCGTTGTCTACGTTCACAAGAACCAAAACCGAACAACATTAGACTACTTAGTTGCGCCCTAACGGATAACTTTAGAAATGTGATTTTTCTCATTCAACCGAACGAAGAGTGAAACCTATTTATATTGTTCTATTATGCCCGAGAGTGTATATTGGCAACGTATCGTTGTCTAAGTTCACAAGATCCAAAACCGGAACAACATTAGACTACTCAGTTGCGCCCTAACAGTATAACTTTGGAAACAGTACTTTTTCTCATTTCACCGAACAAAGAGTAAAACCCAATTATATTGTTCTATTGTGCCCAGAGTGTATATTGGCAACGGATCGTTGTCTACGTTCACAAGAACCAAAACCGGAACAACATTACACTACTCAGTTGCGCCCTAACAGTATAACTTTGGAAACAGTACTTTTTCTCATTCAACCGAACAAAGAGTGAAACCTAATTATATAGTTCTATTATGCCCCGAGCGTGTATATTGGCAACGTATCGTCGTCTACGTTCACAAGAACCAAAACCGGAACAACATTAGACTACTCAGTTGCGCCCTAACAGTATAACTTTGGAAACAGAACTTTCTCTCATTCCACCGAACAAAGAGTAAAACCCAATTATATTGTTCTATTATGCCCGAGAGTGTATATTGGCAACGTATCGTTGTCTACGTTCACAAGAACCAAAACCGGAACAACATTAGACTACTCGTTGCGCCTAACGGTATAACTTTAGAAACAGTACTTTTTCTCATTCAACCGAACAAAGAGTGAAACCTAATTATATAGTTCTATTATGCCCCGAGAGTGTATATTGGCAACGTATCGTTGTATACGTTCACAAGAACAAAAACCGAACAACATAAGACTACTCGGTTGCGCCCAAACGGTATAACTTTGGAAACAAGATTTTTTCTCATTCCACCGAACAAACAAGAAAACCCAATTATATTGTTCTATTATGCCCGAGAGTGTATATTGGCAACGTATCATTGTCTACGTTCACAAGAGCCAAAAGCGGAACAACATTAGACTACTCAGTTGCGCCCTAACAGTATAACTTTAGAAACAGTACTTTTTCTCATTCAACCGAACAAAGAGTGAAACCTAATTATATAGTTCTATTATGCCCGAGAGTGTATATTGGCAACGTATCGTCTACGTTCACAAGAACCAAAGGAACAACATTACACTACTCGGTTGCGCCTAACGGTATAACTTTGGAAACAAGTACTTTTCTCATTCCAGAACAAAGAGTAAAACCCAATTATATTGTTCTATTATGCCCCGAGAGTGTATATTGGCAACGTATCGTTGTCTACGTTCACAAGAACCAAAACCGGAACAACATTAGACTACTCGGTTGCGCCTAACGGTATAACTTTAGAAACAGTACTTTTTCTCATTCAACCGAACAAAGAGTGAAACCCAATTATATTGTTCTATTATGCCCCGAGAGTGTATATTGGCAACGTTTCGTTGTCTACGTTCACAAGAACCAAAACCGGAACAACGTAAGACTACTCAGTTGCGCACTAACAGTATAACTTTAGAAACAGTACTTTTTCTCATTCAACCGAACAAAGAGTGAAACCTATTTATATTGTTCTATTATGCCCTGAGAGTGTATATTGGCAACGTATCGTTGTCTAAGTTCACAAGAACCAAAACCGGAACAACATTATACTACTCAGTTGCGCCCTAACAGTATAACTTTAGAAACAGTACTTTTTCACATTCAACCGAACCAAGAGTGAAACCTAATTATATAGTTCTATTATGCCCCGAGAGTGTATATTGGCAACGTATCGTTGTCTACGTTCACAAGAACCAAAACCGGAACAACATAAGACTACTCGATTGCGCCCAAACGGTATAACTTTGGAAACGATTTTTCTCATTCAACCGAACAAAGAGTGAAACCTAATTATATTGTTCTATTATGCCCCGAGAGTGTATATTGGCAACGTATCGTTGTCTACGTTCACAAGAACAAAAACCGGAACAACATTAGACTACTCAGTTGCGCCCTAACAGTATAACTCTAGAAACAGTACTTTTTCTCATTCAACCGAACAAAGAGTAAAACCCAATTATATTGTTCTATTATGGCCCGAGAGTGTATACTGGCAACGTATCGTTGTCTACGTTCACAAGAACCAAAACAGGAACAACATTAGACTACTCAGTTGCGCCCTAACAGTATAACTTTAGAAACAGTACTTTTTCTCATTCAACCGAACAAAGAGTGAAACCTAATTATATAGTTCTATTATGCCCCGAGAGTGTATATTGGCAACGTATCGTCGTCTACGTTCACAAGAACCAAAACCGGAACAACATCACACTACTCAGTTGCGCCCTAACAGTATAACTTCGGAAACAGTACTTTTTCTCATTCCACCGAACAAAGAGTAAAACCCAATTATATTGTTCTATTATGCCCCGAGAGTGAATATTGGTAACGTATCGTTGTCTACGTTCACAAGAACCAAAACCGGAACAACATTAGACTACTCATTTGCGCCTAACAGTATAACTTTAGAAACAGTACTTTTTCTCATTCAACCGAACAAAGAGTGAAACCTAATTATATAGTTCTATTATGCCCCGAGAGTGTATATTGGCAACGTTTCGTTGTCTACGTTCACAAGAACCAAAACCGGAACAACATTAGACTACTCAGTTGCGCCCTAACAGTATAACTTTAGAAACAGTACTTTTTCTCATTCAACGGAACAAAGAGTGAAACCTAATTATATTGTTCTATTATGCCCTGAGAGTGTATATTGGCAACGTATCGTTGTCTAAGTTCACAAGAACCAAAACCGGAACAACATTAGACTACTCAGTTGCGCCCTAACAGTATAACTTTAGAAACAGTACTTTTTCACATTCAACCGAACAAAGAGTGAAACCTAATTATATAGTTCTATTATGCCCCGAGAGTGTATATTGGCAACGTATCGTTGTCTACGTTCACAAGAACCAAAACCGAACAACATAAGACTACTCGATTTAACGCCCTAACAGTATAACTCTAGAAACAGTACTTTTTCTCATTCAACCGAACAAAGAGTAAAACCCAATTATATTGTTCTATTATGAACCGAGAGTGTATACTGGCAACGTATCGTTGTCTACGTTCACAAGAACCAAAACCGGAACAACATAAGACTCTCAGTTGCGCCCTAACAGTATAACTTTAGAAACAGTACTTTTTCTCATTCAACCGAACAAAGAGTGAAACCTAATTATATTGTTCTATTATGCCCCGAGAGTGTATATTGGCAACGTATCGTTGTCTACGTTCACAAGAACCAAAACCGAACAACATTAGACTACTCGCGCCTAACAGTATAACTTTAGAAACAGTACTTTTTCTCATTCAACCGAACAAAGAGTGAAACCCAATTATATTGTTCTATTATGCCCCGTGAGTGTATATTGGCAACGTTTCGTTGTCTACGTTCACAAGAACCAAAACCGGAACAACATTAGACTACTCAGTTGCGCCCTAACAGTATAACTTTAGAAACAGTACTTTTTCTCATTCAACCGAACAAAGAGTGAAACCTATTTATATTGTTCTATTATGCCCCGAGAGTGTATATTGGCAACCTATCGTTGACTAAGTTCACAAGAACCAAAACAGGAACAACATTAGACTACTCAGTTGCGCCCTAACAGTATAACTTTAGAAACAGTACTTTCTCTCATTCAACCGAACAAAGAGTGAAACCTAATTATATAGTTCTATTATGCCCCGAGAGTGTATATTGGCAACGTATCGTTGTCTACGTTCACAAGAACCAAAACCGGAACAACATAAGACTACTCAGTTGCGCCCAAACAGTATAACTTTGGAAACAAAACTTTTTCTCATTCCACCGAACAAAGAGTAAAACCCAATTATATTGTTCTATTATGCCCCGAGAGTGTATATTGGCAACGTATCGTTGTCTACGTTCACAAGAACAAAAACCGGAACAACATTAAACTACTCAGTTGCGCCCTAACAGTATAACTCTAGAAACAGTACTTTTTCTCATTCAACCGAACAAAGAGTAAAACCCAATTATATTGTTCTATTATGGCCCGAGAGTGTATATTGGCAACGTATCGTTGTCTACGTTCACAAGAACCAAAACCGGAACAACATTAGACTACTCAGTTGCGCCCTAACAATATAACTTTTGAAACAGTACTTTTTCTCATTCAACCGAACAAAGAGTGAAACCAAATTATATTGTTCTATTATGCCCCGAGAGTGTATATTGGCAACGTATCTTTGTCTACGTTCACAAGAACCAAAACCGGAACAACATTACTGTAAGGTACTGGACTTCTAAAACTATGAAGTTACGGTGTACCTTTGGTTGGAAAGCCATTTGGATGGTTTCGGTGAAGTCCGGGAGCTTTCGGGCGTTTTCAATGCATTAGGAGCAAGAACGGAGCCCGAAAGGCAATGTTAGGTCGTGAGCGAAATCCGACGCTTGCGCGGATGAGATAATGATGTGGACATGATCCAAATCATGTGTGGGGAGTCTCGGTGCGATTTCAAGTGAATCGGAGACCCACAAGTCCAAAAGTGAGTTAGAACGGAGAGGAAATGGAACCCGAAAGGCTACTTTGGGCCGTGAGCAAAATCCGGCACTTGCGCGGATGAAGTGATGATGTGGACATGATCTAAATCATGTTTGGAGAGTCTCGGTTCGATTTGGAACGAATCGGAGGTCAAACGGTCCAAAAGTGAGTTGGAACGGAGAAGAAACGAAAATCTTGAAATTTGGCTAAGTCCTTAAATGTTGGGTGAGGAGAGACCTGGTCCGGACAAGAGAGTGCTGTCCGGACAATGGCTGTCCGGACAATGGATGATGTCCGGACACAGTAGGCTGTCAAATGGGCAAAAGTGGATTTCGTGGGTGCTGTCCGGACAATGGGAGTGCTGTCCGGTCTCAGCAGCCCGAAAATGCCCAGTTTGGGCTGTTTTGAATATTGCAAAGTTGAGGGGTTTGTTTGCAATTATGCAGGGGGTTAAGTGAATAGAGGGTAATAAAACCCTTTCTCTCCCTCTCACTCCCTCAGATCACTCTCTCCCTCTCTCTCGGTTCGACCGAAGCAAGAAGAAGGAGAAGAAGGAAAGAAAGAGAAGAAAGAAAAGAGAGAAGAAGAAGGAAGAAGATGAGGAAGATGATGGAGATCAAGGTGGAGACCTCCATGGCTATCTTCTCCCTCTTCCTCGAGCTCGAAGCAAGCTTGTAGAGGTAAGCTTCTAAGCTCCCTCTCATGGTGGATTTTCGTAGAGGGCTTTTTAAACCCTAGAAATGGTTGGGTTAGAACCCCTTGAGGCTAAATGGAAGATCAAGGCGTAAATCTAGGGATTTACGGTAGGTTTTGCATAGATGCAAACCTAGGGCTCGATTTGGGCGTTTTTAGAAATAGATGAGATTGATCTCATTTGACCCCATAGAAACCTAATTGGGGGTGCAACGAACGCGTTGGCGCGCTCGGTTCGGTGATCCGAAGAGCGGTTGCAAAGATATTAATATTTTAATATATTCATACCAGATGTCCGCAGCACGCAAGATAGGAGCCCTAAATTCATGAAAACGGAACTGGGGCATCTTGAAGTCGTGAGTTAACGCGGGGAAGTCTCAGATCGAGATTCGGTGGCCGTTCGGTGGGTCGCGCAAGATTCGAGCCGAACCGGGTCACGGGTGCCGCGGCGGCCGATTGCGAGTGTCGACGAGCAATCGGAGAGCATAACCAAGGGGGGTGCGTTTACCGAAGCGACTAGGTCGCCTGTATGTCTAAGAGTTACTTAACTCCTGTTGATGCATGTTCAATAACGCATAAGAAGAAATGCATGCTAATGATATAAATAATAAATGCTAAGTAGATGCAAATGAACGAATGAGTGAAATGCATGATAGGGTTGATATGGTTAGATGACTCTCCTTGTATGCTTTCTTATCGTGCGGAGCTATGGGCGTCGCATTAGGACATAGGGTGTCTGCTTGCACACTTCCCTTATCGTGCGGCACCATAGGCTTGCATTTTGTAAGGATGTGAATTCTCGAAATCCGAGAGTTGCACCACGTTTAGAATCGACTGATTGTCGAATGGATGGACTTCAGAAAGTTCGAAGTTGATCCGAAGGCAAAAAGTGCATCGGAGTTGTTGCCGGTGAAGTTCGGAAGCTTTCGGGCGTTTTTGTGCGCGTAGGCGCGAAAACGGAACCCGAAAAGCTATGTTGGGTCGTGAGCTAAATCCGGCATTAGCGTGGATGAAAAGATGATGAAAACGTGTTCGAAAACATGTTTGCAAAGTCTCGGTTGGATTTGAAAAGAATCGGATGCCAAACGAGCGAAAACGGAGAATAAACGACGAAGAGCTGAAAATTTGGCTAAGTCCTTGGAGTGGTGATGGTCCACAGGGGGACCGGTCTACGAAAAGGAGACCGGTCTCGGAAGGCTGTCCGCGAGAGCGAGCTCTCTCTGGGACCGGTCTCGTAAGGGGAGACCGGTCCCAGTGCTGCGAGTGGAGCAAGGCTCTGCAGGACCGGTCCTGGGTTAGGGAGGCAGGTCCGGAGCCGAAAAATGTCCGATTTGGTGCGGTTGCATAGTTGAAGGGCCTTTTAGCATCTTGTTACAATAGATGCTATAGAGGGACTCTCCCTCCCTCTCACACTGTCATTCCCTCTCCCTCACACACACAAGCTCTCTTTCTCTCTCTAGAAAGAAGAAGAAGAAGAAGGAGGAGGAGAAGGAGTGGAGATCTTGGTGGAGGATCAAGCTAGGAGCAAGCCTAGCATCATCTTCCTCATCCTCTCCACCATTAGGGCTTCTACTTGAGGTAAGCTCTTGAGAGCTCTCATGGTAGACTTTGCTATGGTGGGTTTTATCCTTTGGGGATAATTTTTATGGAACCCTAGCATCTCTAAGAAGTGGTTTGCACCATCAATTCGAGCTCTAACGCGGGATTTTGCTCGGGGCAATTTCTAGGGCTCAAATTGGGGGTTTTCTAAATATGAGGTTTTGATCTCTTTTAACCTCGTTTCTAACATATTGTTAGGTCCACGAACGCGTGCGAGGCGACGGTTCGTCGATTCGGCGAACGGTTTAAGCGATCCGAGCCAAACGAAGGCTTTCAGCTTCGATATTGGGCCGGGGAGTCAAAGTAGTGGTTAGAAGCGTCGAGAGCGGCATTCTAACCTCGTGGAACATCCCAAAAGGTGGGGGGTGTCTTACCGAAGCCGTTGGGCTCCCTTTTATGTCTAAGTAAATATTGGTCATATTGCATATATATGTACATATGTATATAGTTTTCATGCATGATAGGGTTAGTATGATTAAATGACTATTCTAGTGTGCCTCCTTATCGTGCGTGACTATGGTGTTGCATTAGGACATAGGAGTATGCTTGCATACCTTCCTTATCGTGCGGCACCATAGGCTTGCATTTGGACATAGGAAGCAAAGGAATGAGTATAATGACATTGAACCCTAGAGACAATTTAATTATGCATGATTATCAACTAGAGATACATGAACCAAGTATAGAGCTTGATAATTGACGTTATGACGTTATGACTTAGTGTAAAGAACACTAGAGATATGTGAATGTGAACCAAGTATACAACTTGATGATTAACATTATGACATAGTATAAAGAATACTAGTGACATGTATACCAAGTAGATCACATGATGACTAGTGGTATTGAACTTAGTGTAAAGAACACTAGAGCTACAAGAACCAAGCATAGAACTTGATGAATGACAATGGTATGTGACATAGTGTTAGAGAACACCTATGTATGATTTCCCCTGCGTGGATGCCCTCCAAATGGAGGAGAAGATCATACTCACCCAGTCTGCTCAGCGCTCGTGGTTGGTCGCTCCACACGAGTAGTGCGAGCCTCCGGAGTTCTTGGCACGTGATTCGATAGGGATAGCCTATGTGGGGTCCCGAGGGATAGCCTATGTGGGGTCCCGAGACAACCCATGAGGTTGAATGTGTTGAGTCGTGGGCGTGCCTACGGGCTAGCCAAGGATTGGGTAATAACATAAGAACATAATGAGTATTTCATACATACTTGATTGGAACATAGTAGCATGATAGATATTTCATAACTATATCATGATCTTGTTGTTTCAGGCATAGCCGTAGTTGCATTGTTTATATCATACTTTACTTACGCTATTCTGACTTTAAATTATCTATCTATCTACTGCTTTTGCCTGCTTAGACCTAGTGGGGAGATCGGTGGGGTCGGTGGCCGAGCCCACTGGGAACTAAGGAAGTTAGTTCTCACCCCACTCTATCACAGGTACTAGCTCACGGGCGGTCGAGGAGGATCGCGGTAAGGGCATCGCGCCCTAGTTGATAGTGGCCACCTACTTGCATTAGAGCCACCCGTGGTATATTTTGGAGTCAAAATTGTATAAAGAAATGATGTAACCTACATTTTGGGAGATGAACATGTATTTATATTTTGGAAGTTAAACAATGTAAACGAATGTTGAATGATTGTAATAGTTAGACCCTCCTCTCTTTATATTACTTGTATGGAATACTTGTATCTTGCTCTTATTGTTGTTCGCACCTTTAGGTGCATCTTTTTGTCATGTATGATGTAGAATTTCATTTCCTGGGCAATTCTTTGTACATGACTTGTTGTCGAGCCTTGGGCGGACGGGGAGAGTCTTTGTCAGTTCGGCGCACGATCGGCGTTCTCGACCGAACCGAATTGGTAGCGGTCTCGGGGCGTGACAGGTATTCTTTTGGTATCAGAGCCACTAAGAGCAAGTAAAGAGAGAGTCTAGGATGGACCTAGGAAACCCTAGGACGGTAAACCCTAAGGCTAATAGGTGCGTGAGCGAAACGTGGACCTATGCCATGTGGCGGAAGTTAATACGATTGGGTCGAAGTATTGGTTGAGATACCTCTAGTTGTGAATAGAGATGGATTCAAGGGTATTAGTTCTTGGCTTAAAGTGCTTGTGTTGGGCGTGACAACATGACAGGAGTCTAGAATGAGTACACTTGTGTGCTTCCGCCTAATTTTTAAATGTTGAGTCTCGTAGATTGTTAATTACGAGTAAGTCGATGGGTTAAGATAACTAACCCGGTTATTGCGTTTCAGGAACTAATGCCTCCGAGACGCTACACGCGTAGGTCGGGTCCGGCATCGTCGTCGGGAGACCCGGACCTACGGACCTCCTTTGGCACCGAGACGATGGGCCCTAGCGAGGTGCGGGAGTTACGGACGCGAGATGAGCTGCGTTGACGGGTCGTTTTGATCGGCTCCGGGAGCTAATGGAGCGGCGGATAGCGGCGACGGGCTGCGGCGGCGGCGAGAATCGTACTCCACCCGCGCCCTCAGTACACGTACCTGAGGCGGCTGAAGGCGAGGGTGTGGCAGCAGTTCCGGTGGCGGCGTGTCCTCCGCCGGCAAGTGCACTTCCGGCGGCGTCGGGTTCGGCAACCCCGTGCTTCGGCGAGGAGACGGAACAAGGCGGCGTTGACGGCCCTTATTCGATTCATGAAGTTCCACCCACCAATCTTTGAGGGCGGACAAGTGGAGCCAGAAATAGTGGAGTCAAGGATTGACTCAATGGAAATGATGTTCGAGGACTTTAACACCTCGGAGCAAAACAAGGTCTACTTCGCCACGCATTGTCTTGAGAAGACGGCGAAGGTGTGGTGGAAGCGATTGAAGCGAGATCGACCTTCTGATCTCCCACCTATCACCTGGGAGGAGTTCAAGAGGGAGATGTATGCAAATTACTTCCCGGACACGGTGAAGCGAAAGTTGCGAGAAGTTCGAACCTTGAGGCGGGGAGACCGCTCGTAGCGGAGTTCGAGCGAGAATTCTCCCATATTATAGACTATGTTCGGAAGTGGTTCGAGACGACCGGGACGGGCGGGAGTTCTTGCGAGGACTCGGGACCGAGCATATATCGGCGGTGCAGATTCTTAAGCTCACTACGTATGCGGAGGTATTTGATCGTGCATTATGGGCGGAGCACGGCGACGCTCATGTGCGCGAGGAACGTGAGCTTATGGCAGCGTCCAAAGATAAAGGAAAGAAGCGATCGGGCGGTCCTTCGGGAGTCGGATCAAATTTCAAGAAGCCCCCGAAGAACCCACGAACGCAGTCGTGGAGTCGTGGACCGCAGCAGTGTACTATATGTGGCGGCGGGAATCATCGGGCACATCAGTGCCGGCAACGGCTGGGCAAGTGCTACAATTGTGGGCAAGAAGGGCACATCGGCGGAGCATCCGACAAGGCCTCGTCTGCCACGTCAGTCGCATCGATTCCATCGACACCGGTGTATTATGGAGGAGCTCCACCTGCTGCCATGTCGGCTGGGCGCGTGATGGCTCCGCGTCAGCCCGAGTTACCACGACCAGCGCCGAGCGGACGGGTATTCGCCGCTCTGGCCCAAGTGGAGGAACCTGCTGAAGCTGAACAGCGTGAAGTTGTGGCAGGTATGGTTTTAGTTAATGGAGTACGCTCCAGAGCTTTGTTTGACACGGGTGCCACTAATTCAATCATAAGTAAATCATTTGCACGAGCTCATGATATAGATATAAAGGCTTGTGAAAAGGTGTGGCGAATGGATAGCCCGGTCGGGTAATTCATATTTATAAAGAATGCCACTGCATGTCCGGTGCGAGATAGGTGATTTGGATAATGCCAATCCGAACCTTAGTGCTAAAAGGGTTGAAGGATTTTGACGTGATATTGGGCATGGACTGGCTTTCGAAATACTATGCGTCGATTGACTGTAAAGAGAAAGTGATAACGTTTCGTGAGCCAGGACAAGAGGAACTTGTTTACAAGGCGTGTAAGAGTTCTTGCTTCGCCGCGACAGTGTCGGCGACGAGAGCGAGGAAGCTTGTTAGTAGCGGTTGCGCCGCCTATATGGCGACCGTTGTAGAAGTTGAGCGAGTGACCCCGACACTCGAGGAACTATCGGTAGTTCGAGAGTTCCCCGACGTATTTCTGCAATTAGCCGAACGGGAGATCGAGTTTGTAATCGACTTGGTTCCCGGAACCGCGCCGATTTCGAAGGCTCCATATCGGATGGCGCCGGCGGAATTAAAAGAGTTGAGGGCTCAATTGTTGGATCTCCTTGATAAGGAATTTATCCGGCCGAGTGTATCGCCGTGGGGAGCCCCCGTGTTGTTTGTGCGAAAGAAGGATGGGACATTCCGACTCTGCGTGGACTATCGCGAATTGAACAAGGTCACGATCAAGAACAAGTATCCGCTGCCTCGAATCGATGACTTGTTTGATCAATTGCAGGGCTCGAGTGTCTATTCCAAGATTGACCTCCAATCGGGCGATCATCAGTTGAGGATTAAGCCGGAGGATGTTCAGAAAACCGCATTCCGCACGCGGTATGGACACTATGAATTCACGGTGATGCCGTTTGGGCTCACGAATGCCCCGGCAGCGTTCATGGACTTAATGAACCGTGTCTTCAGAAAGTATTTAGATCAGTTTGTGGTAGTCTTCATAGATGACATACTGGTCTATTCCCGCAGTGACGGGGAACATGCGGAGCATTTACGCTTAGTACTTCAAATCCTTCGGGAGGAGAAGTTATATGCCAAAGCGAAGAAGTGCGACTTTTGGTGAGGAAGTTGCATTTACGGGGCATGTTATTTCTGAGGGCGGAGTTTCTGTTGGCCCGAGGAAAATAGAGGCAATCAAGGATTGGCCGCGCCCTACGAATGTCACGGAAGTCCGAAGCTTTGTGGGCTTAGCGGGCTATTATAGGCGGTTCGTGGAAGGTTTCTCGAAAATTGTAATTCCACTTACCCGTCTAACGAAGAAAGGCACCAAGTTCGTTTGGAGCGACGAGTGCGACCGGAGGTTCCAAGAGTCGAAGGATAGATTGACTTCGACGCCGGTGCTCGCGTTGCCGGTGCAAGGCGAAGACTTCGTGGTTTATAGCGACGCGTCTTATTCAGGCTTGGGGTGTGTTCTGATGCAGGGCGGGAAGGTAATCGCATATGCGTCCCGTCAGTTGAAGACCTACGAGAAGAACTACCCTATCCATGACTTAGAGCTAGCCGCTGTGGTATTTGCTCTTAAGTTGTGGAGGCACTACTTGTATGGCGCGCGTTGCGAAATATACACGGACCACAAAAGTCTGAAGTATTTGTTTACGCAGAAAGAGCTGAATATGCGCCAACGGCGGTGGTTGGAGTTATTAAAGGATTATGATGTCTCGATCCTTTACCACCCCGGGAAAGCGACTGTAGTCGCCGATGATCTCAGCAGCAAATCGGTAGAGAACCTTGCATTGAAGGTTACGGCTCAAGATCCTCTATGCCGGGAGATGAGACGGCTAGATCTTGAGGTAGTAGCTCCAGAAGTACCGGCTATTTTAGCGGCTCTTATTGTTACACCGACCTTGTTGGAGCGGATCAAGAGTCTTCAATCCGCGGACCCTAATCTCCACAAGGTGCGGCGTGACATTGAGAGCGGACACGGTGGCGACTTCACCATAGATGCGTGGGTGCACTCCGATTCCGTAAGCCGGTGGTGTGTACCCGAGAATGAAGAGGTCAGAAAGGCGATTTTGGAGGAAGCTCATCGGGCTCCTTATAGTATTCACCGGGCGGCACCAAAATGTACGAGAGACCTAAAGATGCGATGCGGTGGCGGGGATGAAAGGCGACATTGGACGCTATGTGGCGCAATGTTTAGTATGACAGCAAGTGAAAGCAGACCGCCAATACCCAGCGGCGAAGCTTCAGAGCCTACCTATCCCAGTTTGGAAATGGGAAGATATCGCGATGGATTTCGTGGTCGGATTGCCTCGTTCGACGGGCGGCCACGACGCGATTTGGGTGATTGTGGACCGTATGTCAAAGTCGGCGCACTTTTTACCGATCCACACGACATGGTCAGGTGAGAAACTGGCGCAGGTATATCTTGATGAGGTGGTCAGATTGCATGGGGTGCCAAAGTCGATTGTGTCAGATCGAGATCCCCGATTCACCTCACATTTCTGGAAGAGCCTACAGGAAGCACTTGGCACACGACTCGAGTTCGATACGCGTTTCACCCTCGAGACGGATGGACGATCGAGAGAGGACTATTCAGATTCTGGAGGATATGTTGCGGGCGTGTGTCATTGACTATAAAGGAAGTTGGGCCAAATATTTGCCAATGGCCGAGTTCGCCTACAATAATAGTTACCAAGCTAGTGTGGAGATGGCACCGTTTGAAGTCCTTTACGGGCGGAAATGCCGATCTCCTGTACATTGGGGTGATGTAGGTGAGCGGGCCATGGTTGGTCCCGAAGTGTTGCGGGAGGCGGAAGAAAAAGTTCGCCTCGCTCGCCAACGGATGCTTACGGCGCAATCGAGACAGCGAAGTTATGCGAATAAGCGTCGAAGAGACTTGGAATTCGCGGTAGGAGATCGCGTGTTCTTGAAGGTTTCGCCTATGAGAGGCGTGAGGCGGTTTGGAGTTCGAGGAAAGTTGAGTCCTCGATATATTGGGCCGTTTGAAGTGTTGGAACGTATTGGAGCGGTAGCATATCGGATTGCATTGCCGCCGCACCTAGCGGACGTTCACAACGTGTTTCACATTTCCAACCTTCGGAAATATGTTCACAATCCCGAACATGCCATGATGTTTGAACCGCCGGAGCTTCAAGAGGACTTGAGCTATGAAGAGTTTCGGTGGCAATTATTGCTCGGGAGGTGCGCAAGTTACGGAATCGCGAAATTCCTTATGTTCGAGTTCGGTGGAGCAATCACGACGATCGTGAAGCCACTTGGGAGCTCGAGAGCGAGATGAAGATGCATCATCCTCATTTATTCGAGGAGTGAGGTATGGATTTAAGTTTAAGTTTAAGTTTAAGTTTGATTTAAGGGTTCGATTCGAGGACGCAACTCTTTTTAACGCGGGGAGGATGTAAGGATGTGAATTCTCGAAATCAGAGTTGCACCACGTTTAGAATCGGCGGATTGTCGAATGGATGGACTTCGAGAAAGTTCGAAGTTGATCCGAAGGCAAAAAGTGCATCGGAGTTGCTCCGGTGAAGTTCGGAAGCTTTCGGGCGTTTTTGTGCGCGTAGGCGCGAAAGCGGAACCCGAAAAGCTATGTTGGGTCGTGAGCTAAATCCGGCATTAGCGTGGATGAAAAGATGATGAAAACGTGTTCGAAAACATGTTTGCAAAGTCTCGGTTGGATTTGAAAAGAATCGGATGCCAAACGAGCGAAACGGAGAATAAACGACGAAAGGCTGAAAATTTGGCTAAGTCCTTGGAGTGGGGGCGATGGTCCACAGGGGGACCGGTCTACGAAAAGGAGACCGGTCTCGGAAGGCTGTCCGCGAGAGCGAGCTCTGCAGGACCGGTCTCGTAAGGGGAGACCGGTCCCAGTGCGCAGTGGAGCAAGGCTCTCTGGGGACCGGTCTGGGTTAGGAGACCGGTCCGGAGCCGAAAAATGTCCGATTGGTGCGGTTGCATAGTTGAAGGGCCTTTTAGCATCTTGTTACAATAGATGCTATAGAGGGACTCTCCCTCCCTCTCACCTTTGTCATTCCCTCTCCCTCACACACACAAGCTCTCTTTCTCTCTCTAGAAAGAAGAAGAAGAAGAAGAAGGAGGAGGAGAAGGAGTGGAGATTTTGGTGGAGGATCAAGCTAGGAGCAAGCCTAGCATCATCTTCCTCATCCTCTCCACCATTAGTGCTTCTACTTGTGGTAAGCTCTTGAGAGCTCTCATGGTAGACTTTGCTATGGTGGGTTTTATCCTTTGGGGATAATTTTTATGGAACCCTAGCATCTCTAAGAAGTGGTTTGCACCATCAATTCGAGCTCTAACGCGGGATTTTGCTCGGGGCAATTTCTAGGGCTCAAATTGGGGGTTTTCTAAATATGAGGTTTTGATCTCTTTTAACCTCATTTCTAACATATTGTTAGGTCCACGAACGCGTGCGGCGACGGTTCGTCGATTCGGCGAACGGTTTAAGCGATCAGAGCCAAACGAAGGCTTTCGGCTTCGATATTGGGCCGGGGAGTCAAAGTAGTGGTTAGAAGCGTCGAGCGGCATTCTAACCTCGTGGAACATCCCAAAAGGTGGGGGTGCTTTACCGAAGCCGTTGGGCTCCCTTTTATGTCTAAGTAAATATTGGTCATATTGCACATATATGTACATATGTATATAGTTTTCATGCATGATAGGGTTGGTATGATTAAATGACTATTCTAGTGTGCCTCCTTATCGTGCGTGACTATGGTGTTGCATTAGGACATAGGAGTATGCTTGCATACCTTCCTTATCGTGCGGCACCATAGGCTTGCATTTGGACATAGGAAGCAAAGGAATGAGTATAATGACATCGAACCCTAGAGACAAGAACTATGATTTAGTTATGCATGATTGCCACCTAGAGATATATGAATCAAGTATAGAACTTGATGAATGACAATGACAACATGACTTTATGATATTGTGCAATAACTTAGTGTAAAGAACACTAGAGCTATATGAACCAAGCATAGAACTTGATGAATGACAATGACATATGACATAGTGTAGCGACACTAGTGACATGAACCAAGTAAACAACTTGACGACATTGACATGGAAACATAGTGTATAGAACACTTATGCATGATTCCCCTGTGTTGGATGCCCTTGTATGGATGCCCTCCAAAGTGGAGGAGATGATCATACTCACACAGTCTGCTCAGCGCTCGTGGTTGGTCGCTCCACACGAGTAGTGCGAGTCTCCGGAGGTCTTGGCACGTGATTCGATAGGGATAGCCTATGTGGGGTCCCGAGGGATAGCCTATGTGGGGTCCCGCAGACAACCCATGAGGTTGAATGTGTTGAGTCGTGGGCGTGCCTACGGGCTAGCCATGGATTGGGTAACAAACTCCAAAGAGTTATGAGATTGGGTACAAAAGTACATATTGAGCATGATAGAATTGCAATTTACTTGATAGAGTTCTATTAGCATGTTGGTGGTTACATGGCTAGAGCATTACTCTTACCTTATTGTTACGAGCAAAGTAGTTATTGCATTTCTTCTATTATGCTTTACTTACCGTATTCTGACTTTAAGATAAATATCTATCTGCTATTGCCTGCTTAGACCTAGTGGGGAGATCGGTGGGGTCGGTGGCCGAGCCCACTGGGAACTAAGGAAGTTAGTTCTCACCCCACTCTATTACAGGTGCAAGTTCGCGGGCGGCTGGTGAGGATCGCGGTAAGGGCATCGCGCCCTAGTTGATAGAGGCCGCCATTTGCATTAGAACCTTCCCGATATCATTTTGGTATAGTCTTATGAACAAGAAAAGAATGTATATTTTGGATATGTAATGACTTATGTGTTTTGGGGAAAAGAACATGTATATTCATTTTGGTGAAAGAATGTAAAGAGATGTAAACAAATGTTGAATGATTGTAATAGATAGATTCTTCTCTCTTTATATTACTTGTATAAAATACTTGTACCTTGCTCTTGTTGTCGTTCGCACCTTTAGGTGCATCTTCTGTCATGTATGATATAGAATTAAATCTCACAGGTGATTCTTTGTACATGACTTGTTGTTGAGCCTTGGGCGGACGGGGAGAGTCTTTGTCAGATTCGGCGCACGATCGCGTCCGGACCAGAACCGGGTGGTAGCGGTCTCGGGCGTGACATTAACGGTTATTTTCTCGTTAACGTGAAACCTAATTATATAGTTCTATTATGCCCCGAGAGTGTATATTGGCAACGTATCGTTGTCTACGTTCACAACAACCAAAACCGGAACAACATTAGACTACTCAGTTGCGCCCTAACAGTATAACTTTAGAAACAGTACTTTTTCTCATTCAACCGAACAAAGAGTGAAACCCAATTATATTGTTCTATTATGCCCCGAGAGTGTATATTGGCAACGTATCGTTGTCTACGTTCACAAGAACCAAAAGCCGGAACAACATTAGACTACTCGGTTGCGCCACTAACGGTATAACTTTAGAAACGATTACTTTTTCTCATTCAACCGAACAAAGAGTGAAACCTAATTATATAGTTCTATTATGCCCGAGAGTGTATATTGGCAACGTATCGTTGTCTACGTTCACAAGAACCAAAACCGGAACAACATTAAGACTACTCGATTGCGCCCAAACGGTATAACTTTGGAAGCAGTACTTTTTCTCATTCTAGAACAAAGAAACCAATTATATTGTTCTATTATGCCCGAGAGTGTATATTGGCAACGTATCGTTGTCTACGTTCACAAGAACCAAACCGGAACAACATTAGACTACTCGGTTGCGCCTAACGGTATAACTTTAGAAAACAGTACTTTTTCTCATTCAAATAGAACAAAGTGAAACCTAATTATATTGTTCTATTATGCCCCAGAGTGTATATTGGCAACGTATCGTTGTCTACGTTCACAAGAACCAAAACCGGAACAACATTAGACTACTCGGTTGCGCCCTAACGGTATAACTTTAGAAACAGTACTTTTTCTCATTCAACCGAACAAAGAGTGAAACCCAATTATATTGTTCTATTATGCCCCGAGAGTGTATATTGGCAACGTATCGTTGTCTAAGTTCACAAGAACCAAAGCAGGAACAACATTAGACTACTCGGTTGCGCCTAACGGTATAACTTTAGAAACGAGTACTTTTCTCATTCAATAGAACAAAGAGTGAAACCTAATTATATTGTTCTATTATGCCCGAGAGTGTATATTGGCAACGTATCGTTGTCTACGTTCACAAGAACCAAAACCGGAACAACATTAGACTACTCAGTTGCGCCCTAACAGTATAACTTTAGAAACAGTACTTTTTCTCATTCAACCGAACAAAGAGTAAAACCCAATTATATTATTCTATTATGCCCCGAGAGTGTATATTGGCAACGCATCGTTGTCTACGTTCACAAGAACCAAAATCGGAACAACATTAGACTACTCAGTTGCGCCATAACAGTATAACTTTTGAAATAGTACTTTTTCTCATTCCACCGAACAAAGAGTGAAACCTAATATATTGTTCTATTATGCCCCGAGAGTGTATATTGCCAACGTATCGTTGTCTACGTTCACAAGAACCAAAATCGGAACAACTTTAGACTATTCAGTTGTGCCTAACGGTATAACTTTGGAAAACGATACTTTTCTCATTCCAAGAACAAAGAGTGAAACCCAATTATATTGTTCTATTATGCCCCGAGAGTGTCTACCGGCAACGTATCGTTGTCTACGTTCACAAGAACCAAAACCGGAACAACATTACACTACTCAGTTGCGCCCTAACAGTATAACTTTAGAAACAGTGCTTTTTCTCATTCAACCGAACAAAGAGTGAAACCCAATTATATTGTTCTATTATGCCCCGAGAGTGTATATTGGCAACGTATCGTTGTCTACGTTCACAAGAACCAAAACCGGAACAACATTAGACTACTCAGTTGCGCCCTAACAGTATAACTTTAGAAACAGTACTTTTTCTCGTTCAACCGAACAAAGAGTGAAACCCAATTATATTGTTCTATTATGCCCAGAGAGTGTATATTGGCAACGTATCGTTGTCTACGTTCACAAGAACCAAAATCGGAACAACATTAGACTACTCAGTTGCGCCCTAACAGTATAACTTTGGAAAGCAGTACTTTTTCTCATTCAAGAACAAAGAGTAAACCCAATTATATTGTTCTATTATGCCCGAGTGTATATTGGCAACGTATCGTTGTCTACGTTCACAAGAACCAAAACGGAACAACATTAGACTACTCGGTTGCGCCCTAACGGTATAACTTTAGAAACAGTACTTTTTCTCATTCAACCAAACAAAGAGTGAAACCCAATTATATTATTCTATTATGCCCCGAGAGTGTATATTGGCAACGTATCGTTGTCTACGTTAACAAGAACCAAAACGGAACAACATTAGACTACTCAGTTGCGCCCTAACAGTATAACTTTAGAAACAGTACTTTTTCTCATTCAACCGAACAAAGAGTGAAACCTAATTATATTATTCTATTATGCCCCGAGAGTGTATATTGGCAACGTATCGTTGTCTACGTTCACAAGAACCAAAACCGGAACAACATAAGACAACTCAGTTGCGCCCAAACAGTATAACTTTGGAAACAGTACTTTTTCTCATTCCACCGAACAAAGAGTAAACCCAATTATATTGTTCTATTATGCCCCGAGAGTGTATATTTGCAACGTATCATTGTCTACGTTCACAAGAACCAAAACCGGAACAACATTAGACTACTCAGTTGCGCCCTAACAGTATAACTTTAGAAACAGTACTTTTTCTTATTCAACCGAACAAAGAGTGAAACCTAATTATATAGTTCTATTATGCCCCGAGAGTGTATATTGGCAACGTATCGTTGTCTACGTTCACAAGAACCAAAACCGGAACAACATTAGACTACTCAGTTGCGCCCTAACAGTATAACTTTGGAAACAGTACTTTTTCCCATTCCACCGAACAAAGAGTAAAACCCAATTATATTGTTCTATTATGCCCCGAGAGTGTATATTGGCAACGTATCATTGTCTACGTTCACAAGAACCAAAACCGGAACAACATTAGACTACTCAGTTGCGCCCTAACAGTATAACTTTAGAAACAGTACTTTTTCACATTCAACCGAACAAAGAGTGAAACCTAATTATATTGTTCTATTATGCCCCGAGAGTGTATATTGGCAACGTATCGTTGTCTACGTTCACAAGAACCAAAACCGGAACAACATTAAACTACTCAGTTGCGCCCTAACAGTATAACTTTAGAAACAGTACTTTTTCTCATTCAACCGAACAAAGAGTGAAACCCAATTATATTGTTCTATTATGCCCCGAGAGTGTATATTGGCAACGTATCGTTGTCTACGTTCACAAGAACCAAAACCGGAACAACATTAGACTACTCAGTTGCGCCCTAACAGTATAACTTTTGAAACAGTACTTTTTCTCATTCAACCGAACAAAGAGTGAAACCAAAATATATTGTTCTATTATGCCCCGAGAGTGTATATTGGCAACGTATCTTTGTCTACGTTCACAAGAACCAAAACCGGAACAACATTACACTACTCAGTTGCGCCCTAACAGTATAACTTTGGAAACAGTACTTTTTCTCATTCCACCGAACAAAGAGTAAAACCCAAATATATTGTTCTATTATGCCCCGAGAGTGTATATTGGCAACGTATCTTTGTCTACGTTCACAAGAACCAAATCCGGAACAACATTACACTACTCAGTTGCGCCCTAACAGTATAACTTTGGAAACAGTACTTTTTCTCATTCACCGAACAAAGAGTAAAACCCAATTATATTGTTCTATTATGCCCCGAGCGTGTATATTGGCAACGTATCGTTGTCTACGTTCACAAGAACCAAAACCGGAACAACATTAGACTACTCGTTGCGCCCTAACGGTATAACTTTAGAAAGCAGTACTTTTCTCATTCAAGAACAAAGAGTGAAACCTTATTATATTGTTCTATTATGCCCCGAGAGTGTATATTGGCAACGTATCGTTGTCTACGTTCACAAGATCCAAAACCGGAACCACATAAGACTACTCAGTTGCGCCCTAACAGTATAACTTTGGAAACAGTACTTTTTCTCATTCCACCGATCAAAGAGTAAAACCCAATTATATTGTTCTATTATGCCCCGAGAGTGTATATTGGCAACGTATCGTTGTCTACGTTCACAAGAACCAAAACCGGAACAACATTAGACTACTCAGTTGCGCCTAACGGTATAACTTTAGAAACGGTACTTTTCTCATTCAACCGAACAAAGAGTGAAACCTAATTATATAGTTCTATTATGCCCGAGAGTGTATATTGGCAACGTATCGTTGTCTACGTTCACAAGAACCAAAAGCAGAACAACATTACACTACTCAGTTGCGCCCTAACAGTATAACTTTGGAAACAGTACTTTTTCTCATTCCACCGAACAAAGAGTAAACCCAATTATATTGTTCTATTATGCCCCGAGAGTGTATATTGGCAACGTATCATTGTCTACGTTCACAAGAACCAAAAACGAACAACATTAGACTACTCGTTGCGCCCTAACAGTATAACTTTAGAAACAGTACTTTTTCTCATTCAACCGAACAAAGAGTGAAACCTAATTATATAGTTCTATTATGCCCCGAGAGTGTATATTGGCAACGTATCGTTGTCTACGTTCACAAGAACCAAAACAGGAACAACATAAGACTACTCAGTTGCGCCATAACAGTATAACTTTGGAAACAGTACTTTTTCTCATTCCACCGAACAAAGAGTAAAACCCAATTATATTGTTCTATTATGCCCCGAGAGTGTATATTGGCAACGTATCATTGTCTACGTTCACAAGAACCAAAACCGAACAACATTAGACTACTCAGTTGCGCCCTAACAGTATAACTTTAGAAACAGTACTTTTTCTCATTCAACCGAACAAAGAGTTAAACCTAATTATATTGTTCTATTATGCCCCGAGAGTGTATATTGGCAACGTATCGTTGTCTACGTTCACAACAACAAAAACCGGAACAACATAAGACTACTCAGTTGCGCCCTAACAGTATAACTTTGGAAACAGTACTTTTTCTCATTCAACCGAACGAAGAGTGAAACCTATTTATCTTGTTCTATTATGCCTTGAGAGTGTATATTGGCAACGTATCGTTGTCTAAGTTCACAAGATCCAAAACCGGAACAACATTAGACTACTCAGTTGCGCCCTAACAGTATAACTTTGGAAACAGTACTTTTTCTCATTTCACCGAACAAAGAGTAAAACCCAATTATATTGTTCTATTGTGCCCCGAGAGTGTATATTGGCAACGTATCGTTGTCTACGTTCACAAGAACCAAAACCGGAACAACATTAGACTACTCAGTTGCGCCCTAACAGTATAACTTTAGAAACAGTACTTTTTCTCATTCAACCGAACAAAGAGTGAAACCTAATTATATTGTTCTATTATGCCCCGAGAGTGTATATTGGCAACGTATCGTCGTCTACGTTCACAAGAACCAAAACCGGAACAACATTACACTACTCAGTTGCGCCCTAACAGTATAACTTTGGAAACAGTACTTTTTCTCATTCCACCGAACAAAGAGTAAAACCCAATTATATTGTTCTATTATGCCCCGAGAGTGTATATTGGCAACGTATCGTTGTCTACGTTCACAAGAACCAAACCGAACAACATTAGACTACTCGATTTGCGCCCTAACAGTATAACTTTAGAAACAGTACTTTTTCTCATTCAACCGAACAAAGAGTGAAACCTAATTATATAGTTCTATTATGCCCCGAGAGTGTATATTGGCAACGTATCGTTGTCTACGTTCACAAGAACCAAAACCGGAACAACATTACACTACTCAGTTGCGCCCTAACAGTATAACTTTGGAAACAGTACTTTTTCTCATTCCAGAACAAAGAGTAAAACCCAATTATATTGTTCTATTATGCCCGAGAGTGTATATTGGCAACGTATCGTTGTCTACGTTCACAAGAACCAAAACCGGAACAACATTAGACTACTCGATTGCGCCACTAACGGTATAACTTTAGAAACGTACTTTTTCTCATTCAACCGAACAAAGAGTGAAACCTAATTATATGTTCTATTATGCCCCGAGAGTGTATATTGGCAACGTATCGTCGTCTACGTTCACAAGAACCAAAACCGGAACAACATTAGACTACTCAGTTGCGCCCTAACAGTATAACTTTAGAAACAGTACTTTTTCTCATTCAACCGAACAAAGAGTGAAACCTAATTATATTGTTCTATTATGCCCCGAGAGTGTATATTAGCAACGTATCGTTGTCTACGTTCACAAGAACCAAAACCGGAACAACATAAGACTACTCGATTTGCCCTAACATTATAACTTTAGAAACAGTACTTTTTCTCATTCAACCGAACAAAGAGTGAAACCTAATTATATAGTTCTAT
Organism: Aechmea fasciata; assembly: GCA_025177825.1. Classification (NCBI taxonomy): domain Eukaryota; kingdom Viridiplantae; phylum Streptophyta; class Magnoliopsida; order Poales; family Bromeliaceae; genus Aechmea; species Aechmea fasciata. Next base: position 13,840,999 of record CM045934.1, read on the forward strand.
TTTGCCCCGAGAGTGTATATTGGCAACTTATCGTTGTCTACGTTCACAAGAACCAAAGCGGAACAACAAAAGACTACTCGGTTGCGCCCTAACGGTATAACTTTAGAAACAAGATTTTTCTCATTCAACCGAACAAAGAGTGAAACCTAATTATATAGTTCTATTATGCCCCGAGAGTGTATATTGGCAACGTATCGTTGTCTAAGTTCACAAGAACCAAAACCGGAACCACATTAGACTACTCAGTTGCGCCGTAACAGTATAACTTTAGAAACAGTACTTTTTCTCATTCAACCGAACAAAGAGTGAAACCTAATTATATAGTTCTATTATGCCCCGAGAGTGTATATTGGCAACGTATCGTTGTATACGTCACAAGAACCAAAACCGGAACAACATAAGACTACTCAGTTGCGCCCAAACAGTATAACATTGGAAACAGTACTTTTTCTCATTCTACCGAACAAACAGTAAAACCCAATTATATTGTTCTATTATGCCCCGAGAGTGTATATTGGCAACGTATCTTGTCTACGTTCACAAGAACCAAAACCGGAACAACATTACACTACTCAGTTGCGCCCTAACAGTATAACTTTAGAAACAGTACTTTTTCTCATTCAACCGAACAAAGAGTGAAACCTAATTATATAGTTCTATTATGCCCCGAGAGTGTATATTGGCAACGTATCGTCGTCTACGTTCACAAGAACCAAAACCGGAACAACATTAAACTACTCAGTTGCGCCCTAACAGTATAACTTTAGAAACAGTACTTTTTCTCATTCAACGGAACAAAGAGTGAAACCTATTTATATTGTTCTATTATGCCCTGAGAGTGTATATTGGCAAAGTATCGTTGTCTAAGTTCACAAGAACCAAAACCGGAACAACATTAGACTACTCAGTTGCGCCCTAACAGTATAACTTTAGAAACAGTACTTTTTCTCATTCAACCGAACAAAGAGTAAAACCTAATTATATTGTTCTATTATGCCCCGAGAGTGTATATTGGCAACGTATCGTTGTCTACGTTCACAAGAACCAAAACCGGAACAACATTAAACTACTCAGTTGCGCCCTAACAGTATAACTTTAGAAACAGTACTTTTTCTCATTCAACCGAACAAAGAGTAAAACCCAATTATATTGTTCTATTATGCCCCGAGAGTGTATATTGGCAACGTATCGTTGTCTACGTTCACAAGAACCAAAACCGGAACAACATTAGACTACTCAGTTGCTCCCTAACAGTATAACTTTAGAAACAGTACTTTTTCTCATTCAACCGAACAAAGAGTGAAACCTAATTATATTGTTCTATTATGCCCTGAGAGTGTATATTGGCAACGTATCTTTGTCTACGTTCACAAGAACCAAAACCGGAACAACATTAGACTACTCAGTTGCGCCCTAACAGTATAACTTTGGAAACAGTACTTTTTCTCATTCCACCGAACAAAGAGTAAAACCCAAATATATTGTTCTATTATGCCCCGAGAGTGTATATTGGCAACGTATCTTTGTCTACGTTCACAAGAACCAAATCCGGAACAACATTACACTACTCAGTTGCGCCCTAACAGTATAACTTTGGAAACAGTACTTTTTCTCATTCCACCGAACAAAGAGTAAAACCCAATTATATTGTTCTATTATGCCCCGAGAGTGTATATTGGCAACGTATCGTTGTCTACGTTCACAAGAACCAAAATCGGAACAACATTAGACTACTCAGTTGCGCCCTAACAGTATAACTTTAGAAACAGTACTTTTTCTCATTCAACCGAACAAAGAGTGAAACCTTATTATATTGTTCTATTATGCCCCGAGAGTGTATATTGGCAACGTATCGTTGTCTACGTTCACAAGATCCAAAACCGGAACAACATTAGACTACTCAGTTGCGCCCTAACAGTATAACTTTGGAAACAGTACTTTTTCTCATTCCACCCAACAAAGAGTAAAACCCAATTATATTGTTCTATTATGCCCCGAGAGTGTATATTGGCAACGTATCGTTGTCTACGTTCACAAGAACCAAAACCGGAACAACATTAGACTACTTAGTTGCGCCCTAACAGTATAACTTTAGAAACAGTACTTTTTCTCATTCAACCGAACAAAGAGTGAAAACAAATTATATTGTTCTATTATGCCCCGAGAGTGTATATTGGCAACGTATCCATGCCAACGTTCACAAGAACCAAAACGGAACAACATTAGACTACTCAGTTGCGCCCTAACAGTATAACTTTGGAAACAGTACTTTTTCTCATTCCACCGAACAAAGAGTAAAACCCAATTATATTGTTCTATTATCCCCCGAGAGTGTATATTGGCAACGTATCGTTGTCTACGTTCACAAGAACCAAAACCGGAACAACATTAGACTACTCAGTTGCGCCCTAACAGTATAACTTTAGAAACAGTACTTTTTCTCATTCAACCGAACAAAGAGTGAAACCTAATTATATAGTTCTATTATGCCCCGAGAGTGTATATTGGCAACGTATCGTTGTCTACGTTCACAAGAACCAAAACCAGGAACAACATTAAGACTACTCGGTTGCGCCATAACGGTATAACTTTGGAAACGACTTTTCTCATTCCACCGAACAAATAGTAAAACCCAATTATATTGTTCTATTATGCCCCGAGAGTGTATATTGGCAACGTATCATTGTCTACGTTCACAAGAACCAAAACCGGAACAACATTAGACTACTCAGTTGCGCCCTAACAGTATAACTTTAGAAACAGTACTTTTTCTCATTCAACCGAACAAAGAGTTAAACCTAATTATATAGTTCTATTATGCCCCGAGAGTGTATATTGGCAACGTATCGTTGTCTACGTTCACAAGAACCAAAACCGGAACAACATTAGACTACTCAGTTGCGCCCTAACAGTATAACTTTGGAAACGAGTACTTTTTCTCATTCAATAGCACTAAGAGCAAAACCTATTTATTTTGTTCTGTTATACGCCGAAAGCGTAAATTTTCAATTTATCTATGCCAACGTTGACAAGAACCAAAACCGGACCAACATTAGACTACTCGGTTAACTAACGGTATAACTTTGGAAAGCGATTACTTTTTCTCATTCAATGAACAAAAGTAAAACCCAATTATATTGTTCTATTATGCCCCGAGAGTGTATATTGGCAACGTATCGTTGTCTACGTTCACAAGAACCAAAACCGAACAACATTAGACTACTCATTGCGCCTAACAAAGATAACTTTAGAAACCGTACTTTTTCTCATTCAACCGAACAAAGAGTGAAACCTAATTATATAGTTCTATTATGCCCCGAGAGTGTATATTGGCAACGTATCGTCGTCACGTTCACAAGAACCAAAACCGAACAACATTACACTACTCTTGCGCCTAACAAAGATAACTTTGGAAACAAGATTTTTCTCATTCCACCGAACAAAGAGTAAAACCCAATTATATTGTTCTATTATGCCCCGAGAGTGTATATTGGCAACGTATCGTTGTCTACGTTCACAAGAACCAAAACCGAACAACATTAGACTACTCATTGCGCCTAACAAGATAACTTTAGAAACAAGATTTTTCTCATTCAACCGAACAAAGAGTGAAACCTAATTATATAGTTCTATTATGCCCCGAGAGTGTATATTGGCAACGTATCGTTGTCTACGTTCACAAGAACCAAAACCGGAACAACAAAAGACTACTCAGTTGCGCCCTAACAGTATAACTTTAGAAACAGTACTTTTTCTCATTCAACCGAACAAAGAGTGAAACCTAATTATATTGTTCTATTATGCCCTGAGAGTGTATATTGGCAACGTATCGTTGTCTAAGTTCACAAGAACCAAAACCGCAACAACATTAGACTACTCATTGCGCCTAACAAGATAACTTTAGAAACAAGATTTTTCTCATTCAACCGAACAAAGAGTGAAACCTAATTATATAGTTCTATTATGCCCCGAGAGTGTATATTGGCAACGTATCGTTTTATACGTCACAAGAACCAAAACTGGAACAACATAAGACTACTCAGTTGCGCCCAAACAGTATAACATTGGAAACAGTACTTTTTCTCATTCCACCGAACAAACAGTAAAACCCAATTATATTGTTCTATTATGCCCCGAGAGTGTATATTGGCAACGTATCATTGTCTACGTTCACAAGAACCAAAACCGGAACAACATTAGACTACTCAGTTGCGCCCTAACAATATAACTTTAGAAACAATATTTTTTTCTCATTCAACCGAACAAAGAGTGAAACCTAATTATATAGTTCTATTATGCCCCGAGAGTGTATATTGGCAACGTATCGTCGTCTACGTTCACAAGAACCAAAACCGGAACAACATTAGACTACTCAGTTGCGCCCTAACAGTATAACTTTAGAAACAGTACTTTTTCTCATTCAACCGAACAAAGAGTGAAACCTAATTATATTGTTCTATTATGCCCCGAGAGTGTATATTGGCAAAGTATCGTTGTCTAAGTTCACAAGAACCAAAACCGGAACAACATTAGACTACTCAGTTGCGCCCTAACAGTATAACTTTAGAAACAGTACTTTTTCTCATTCAACCGAACAAAGAGTGAAACCCAATTATATTGTTGTATTATGCCCGGAGAGTGTATATTGGCAACGTATCGTTGTCTACGTTCACAAGAACCAAAACCGAACAACAAAAGACTACTCAGTTGCGCCCTAACAAAGATAACTTTAGAAACAAGATTTTTCTCATTCAACCGAACAAAGAGTGAAACCTAATTATATTGTTCTATTATGCCCGAGAGTGTATATTGGCAACGTATCGTTGTCTAAGTTCACAAGAACCAAAACCGAACAACATTAGACTACTTTGCGCCTAACAGTATAACTTTAGAAACAGTACTTTTTCTCATTCAACCGAACAAAGAGTGAAACCTAATTATATAGTTCTATTATGCCCCGAGAGTGTATATTGGCAACGTATCGTTGTATACGTCACAAGAACCAAAACCGGGACAACATAAGACTACTCAGTTGCGCCCAAACAGGATAACATTGGAAACAAGATTTTTTCTCATTCCACCGAACAAAGAGTAAAACCCAATTATATTGTTCTATTATGCCCCGAGAGTGTATATTGGCAACGTATCATTGTCTACGTTCACAAGAACCAAAACCGAACAACCTTAGACTACTCAGTTTCGGCCTAACAGGATAACTTTAGAAACAGTACTTTTTCTCATTCAACCGAACAAAGAGTGAAACCTAATTATATAGTTCTATTATGCCCCGAGAGTGTATATTGGCAACGTATCGTCGTCTACGTTCACAAGAACCAAAACCGGAACAACATTACACTACTCAATTGCGCCCTAACAGTATAACTTTAGAAACAGTACTTTTTCTCATTCAACGGAACAAAGAGTGAAACCTATTTATATTGTTCTATTATGCCCTGAGAGTGTATATTGGCAAAGTATCGTTGTCTAAGTTCACAAGAACCAAAACCGGAACAACATTAGACTACTCAGTTGCGCGCTAACAGTATAACTTTAGAAACAAGATTTTTCACATTCAACCGAACAAAGAGTGAAACCTAATTATATAGTTCTATTATGCCCCGAGAGTGTATATTGGCAACGTATCGTTGTCTACGTTCACAAGAACCAAAACCGGAATAACATTAAACTACTGCGCCTAACAAAGATAACTCTAGAAACAAGATTTTTCTCATTCAACCGAACAAAGAGTAAAACCCAATTATATTGTTCTATTATGGCCCGAGAGTGTATATTGGCAACGTATCGTTGTCTACGTTCACAAGAACCAAAACCGGAACAACATTAGACTACTCTGCGCCTAACAAGATAACTTTTGAAACAAGATTTTTCTCATTCAACCGAACAAAGAGTGAAACCTAATTATATTGTTCTATTATGCCCCGAGAGTCTATATTGGCAACGTATCGTTGTCTACGTTCACAAGAACCAAAACCGGAACAACATTACACTACTCTTGCGCCTAACAAGATAACTTTGGAAACAAGATTTTTCTCATTCACCCGAACAAAGAGTGAAACCCAAATATATTGTTCTATTATGCCCCGAGAGTGTATATTGGCAACGTATCGTTGTCTACGTTCACAAGAACCAAAACCGGAACAACATTAGACTACTCAGTTGCGCCCTAACAGTATAACTTTAGAAACAGTACTTTTTCTCATTCAACCGAACAAAGAGTGAAACCCAATTATATTGTTCTATTATGCCCCGAGAGTGTATATTGGCAACGTTTCGTTGTCTACGTTCACAAGAACCAAAACCGGAACAACATAAGACTACTCTTGCGCCCAAACAAGATAACTTTGGAAACAAAGATTTTTTTCTCATTCCACCGAACAAAGAGTAAAACCCAATTATATTGTTCTATTATGCCCCGAGAGTGTATATTGGCAACGTATCATTGTCTACGTTCACAAGAACCAAAACCGAACAACATTAGACTACTCACTTGCGCCTAACAAGATAACTTTAGAAACAAGATTTTTCTCATTCAACCGAACAAAGAGTGAAACCTAATTATATAGTTCTATTATGCCCCGAGAGTGTATATTGGCAACGTATCGTTGTCTACGTTCACAAGAACCAAAACCGAACAACATAAGACTACTCGCTGCGCCATAACAAGATAACTTTGGAAACAAGATTTTTCTCATTCCACCGAACAAATAGTAAAACCCAATTATATTGTTCTATTATGCCCCGAGAGTGTATATTGGCAACGTATCATTGTCTACGTTCACAAGAACCAAAACCGGAACAACATTAGACTACTGCTGCGCCTAACAAAGATAACTTTAGAAACAAGATTTTTCTCATTCAACCGAACAAAGAGTGAAACCTAATTATATTGTTCTATTATGCCCCGAGAGTGTATATTGGCAACGTATCGTTGTCTACGTTCACAAGATCCAAAACCGAACAACATAAGACTACTGCGCCCTAACAAAGATAACTTTGGAAACAAGATTTTTCTCATTCCACCCAACAAAGAGTAAAACCCAATTATATAGTTCTATTATGCCCCGAGAGTGTATATTGGCAACGTATCGTCCTACGTTCACAAGAACCAAAACCGAACAACATCACACTACTCGCTTGCGCCTAACAAAGATAACTTCTAAACAAGATTTTTCTCATTCCACCGCACAAAGAGTAAAACCTAATTATATTGTTCTATTATGCCCCGAGAGTGTATATTGGCAACGTATCGTTGTCTACATTCACAAGAACCAAAACCGGAACAACATTAGACTACTCATTTGCGCCTAACAAAGATAACTTTAGAAACAAAGATTTTTCTCATTCAACCGAACAAAGAGTGAAACCTATAGTTCTATTATGCCCCGAGAGTGTATATTGGCAACGTATCGTTGTCTACGTTCACAAGAACCAAAACCGAACAACAAAAGACTACTCGCTTGCGCCTAACAAAGATAACTTTAGAAACAAGATTTTTCTCATTCAACCGAACAAAGAGTGAAACCTAATTATATTGTTCTATTATGCCCCGAGAGTGTATATTGGCAACGTATCGTTGTCTAAGTTCACAAGAACCAAAACCGAACAACATTAGACTACTCACTTGCGCCTAACAAGATAACTTTAGAAACAGTACTTTTTCTCATTCAACCGAACAAAGAGTGAAACCTAATTATATAGTTCTATTATGCCCCGAGAGTGTATATTGGCAACGTATCGTTGTATACGTCACAAGAACCAAAAACGGAACAACATATGACTACTCATTGCGCCCAAACAAGATAACTTTGGAAACAAGATTTTTCTCATTCCACCGAACAAACAAGAAAAACCCAATTATATTGTTCTATTATGCCCCGAGAGTGTATATTGGCAACGTATCATGTTGTCTACGTTCACAAGAACCAAAACCGAACAACATTAGACTACTCATTGCGCCTAACAATATAACTTTAGAAATGATTTTTCTCATTCAACCGAACAAAGAGTGAAACCTAATTATATAGTTCTATTATGCCCCGAGAGTGTATATTGGCAACGTATCGTCGTCTACGTTCACAAGAACCAAAACCGGAACAACATTACACTACTTGCGCCTAACAAAGATAACTTTAAACAAAGATTTTTCTCATTCCACCGAACAAAGAGTAAAACCCAATTATATTGTTCTATTATGCCCCGAGAGTGTATATTGGCAACGTATCATTGTCTACGTTCACAAGAACCAAAACCGAACAACATTAGACTACTCAGTTGCGCCCTAACAGTATAACTTTAGAAACAGTACTTTTTCTCATTCAACCGAACAAAGAGTGAAACCTAATTATATAGTTCTATTATGCCCCGAGAGTGTATATTGGCAACGTATCATCGTCTACGTTCACAAGAACCAAAACCGAACAACAAAAGACTACTCACTTGCGCCTAACAAAGATAACTTTAGAAACAAGATTTTTTTCTCATTCAACCGAACAAAGAGTGAAACCTAATTATATTGTTCTATTATGCCCCGAGAGTGTATATTGGCAACGTATCGTTGTCTAAGTTCACAAGAACCAAAACCGAACAACATTAGACTACTCAGTTGCGCCCTAACAGTATAACTTTAGAAACAGTACTTTTTCTCATTCAACCGAACAAAGAGTGAAACCTAATTATATAGTTCTATTATGCCCCGAGAGTGTATATTGGCAACGTATCGTTTTATACGTTACAAGAACCAAAACCGAACAACATAAGACTACTCGCTTGCGCCCAAACAAGATAACTTTGGAAACAAGATTTTTCTCATTCCACCGAACAAAGAGTAAAACCCAATTATATTGTTCTATTATGCCCCGAGAGTGTATATTGGCAACGTATCATTGTCTACGTTCACAAGAACCAAAACCGGAACAACATTAGACTCCTCGCTTGCGCCTAACAAGATAACTTTAGAAACAGTACTTTTTCTCATTCAACCGAACAAAGAGTGAAACCTAATTATATAGTTCTATTATGCCCCGAGAGTGTATATTGGCAACGTATCGTTGTCTACGTTCACAAGAACCAAAACCGAACAACATAAGACTACTCATTGCGCCATAACAAGATAACTTTGGAAACAAGATTTTTTTCTCATTCCACCGAACAAATAGTAAAACCCAGTTTTATTGTTCTATTATGCCTCGAGAGTGTATATTGGCAACGTATCATTGTCTACGTTCACAAGAACCAAAACCGGAACAACATTAGACTACTCAGTTGCGCCCTAACAGTATAACTTTAGAAACAAGATTTTTCTCATTCAACCGAACAAAGAGTGAAACCTAATTATATTGTTCTATTATGCCCCGAGAGTGTATATTGGCAACGTATCGTTGTCTACGTTCACAAGATCCAAAACCGGAACAACATAAGACTACTCAGTTGCGCCCTAACAGTATAACTTTGGAAACAGTACTTTTTCTCATTCCACCGAACAAAGAGTAAAACCCAATTATATAGTTCTATTATGCCCCGAGAGTGTATATTGGCAACGTATCGTCGTCTACGTTCACAAGAACCAAAACCGGAACAACATCACACTACTCAGTTGCGCCCTAACAAAGATAACTTCTAAACAAGATTTTTCTCATTCAACCGAACAAAGAGTGAAACCCAATTATATTGTTCTATTATGCCCCGAGAGTGCATATTGGCAACGTATCGTTGTCTACGTTCACAAGAACAAAAACCGGAACAACATTAGACTACTCAGTTGCGCCTAACAAAGATAACTTTAGAAACAAGATTTTTCTCATTCAACCGAACAAAGAGTGAAACCTAATTATATAGTTCTATTATGCCCCGAGAGTGTATATTGGCAACGTATCGTTGTCTACGTTCACAAGAACCAAAACCGAACAACAAAAGACTACTCTTGCGCCCTAACAAAGATAACTTTAGAAACAAGATTTTTCTCATTCAACCGAACAAAGAGTGAAACCTAATTATATTGTTCTATTATGCCCCGAGAGTGTATATTGGCAACGTATCGTTGTCTAAGTTCACAAGAACCAAAACCGAACAACATTAGACTACTCATTGCGCCTAACAAGATAACTTTAGAAACAAGATTTTTCTCATTCAACCGAACAAAGAGTGAAACCTAATTATATAGTTCTATTATGCCCCGAGAGTGTATATTGGCAACGTATCGTTGTATACGTCACAAGAACCAAAACCGAACAACATAAGACTACTCACTTGCGCCCAAACAAGATAACTTTGGAAACAAGATTTTTCTCATTCCACCGAACAAACAAGAAACCCAATTATATTGTTCTATTATGCCCCGAGAGTGTATATTGGCAACGTATCATTGTCTACGTTCACAAGAACCAAAACCGAACAACATTAGACTACTCAGTTGCGCCCTAACAGTATAACTTTAGAAACAAGATTTTTCTCATTCAACCGAACAAAGAGTGAAACCTAATTATATAGTTCTATTATGCCCCGAGAGTGTATATTGGCAACGTATCGTCGTCTACGTTCACAAGAACCAAAACCGGAACAACATTACACTACTCGCTTGCGCCTAACAAGATAACTTTAGAAACAAGATTTTTCTCATTCCACCGAACAAAGAGTAAAACCCAATTATATTGTTCTATTATGCCCCGAGAGTGCATATTGGCAACGTATCATTGTCTACGTTCACAAGAACCAAAACCGAACAACATTAGACTACTCTTGCGCCTAACAAAGATAACTTTAGAAACAAGATTTTTCTCATTCAACCGAACAAAGAGTGAAACCTAATTATATTGTTCTATTATGCCCCGAGAGTGTATATTGGCAACGTATCGTTGTCTACGTTCACAAGAACCAAAACCGGAACAACAAAAGACTACTCCTTGCGCCCTAACAAGATAACTTTAGAAACAAGATTTTTCTCATTCAACCGAACAAAGAGTGAAACCTAATTATATTGTTCTATTATGCCCCGAGAGTGTATATTGGCAACGTATCGTTGTCTAAGTTCACAAGAACCAAAACCTAACAACATTAGACTACTCGCTTGCGCCTAACAAAGATAACTTTAGAAACAAGATTTCTTCTCATTCAACCGAACAAAGAGTGAAACCTAATTATATAGTTCTATTATGCCCCGAGAGTGTATATTGGCAACGTATCGTTGTATACGTCACAAGAACCAAAAACCGAACAACATAAAACCACTCAATTGCGCCAAACAAGATAACTTTGGAAACAAGATTTTTCTCATTCCACCGAACAAACAAGAAACCCAATTATATTGTTCTATTATGCCCCGAGAGTGTATATTGGCAACGTATCATTGTCTACGTTCACAAGAACCAAAACCGAACAACATTAGACTACTCGCTTGCGCCTAACAATATAACTTTAGAAACAAGATTTTTCTCATTCAACCGAACAAAGAGTGAAACCTAATTATATAGTTCTATTATGCCCCGAGAGTGTATATTGGCAACGTATCGTCGTCTACGTTCACAAGAACCAAAACCGAACAACATTACACTACTCGCCTGCGCCCTAACAAAGATAACTTTGGAAACAAGATTTTTCTCATTCCACCGAACAAAGAGTAAAACCCAATTATATTGTTCTATTATGCCCCGAGAGTGTATATTGGCAACGTATCGTTGTCTACGTTCACAAGAACCAAAACCGAACAACATTAGACTACTCACTTGCGCCTAACAAAGATAACTTTAGTAAACAAAGATTTTTCTCATTCAACCGAACAAAGAGTGAAACCTAATTATATAGTTCTATTATGCCCCGAGAGTGTATATTGGCAACGTTTCGTTGTCTACGTTCACAAGAACCAAAACCGAACAACATAAGACTACTCGCTTGCGCCCTAACCGTATAACTTTAGAAACAAGATTTTTCTCATTCAACTAACAAAGAGTGAAACCTATTTATATTGTTCTATTATGCCCCGAGAGTGTATATTGGCAACGTATCGTTGTCTAAGTTCACAAGAACCAAAACCGAACAACATTAGACTACTCGCTTGCGCCTAACAAGATAACTTTAGAAACAAGATTTTTCACATTCAACCGAACAAAGAGTGAAACCTAATTATATAGTTCTATTATGCCCCGAGAGTGTATATTGGCAACGTATCGTTGTCTACGTTCACAAGAACCAAAACCGAACAACATTAAACTACTCGCTTGCGCCTAACAAGATAACTCTAGAAACAAGATTTTTCTCATTCAACCGAACAAAGAGTAAAACCCAATTATATTGTTCTATTATGGCCCGAGAGTGTATATTGGCAACGTATCGTTGTCTACGTTCACAAGAACCAAAACCGGAACAACATTAGACTACTCGCTTGCGCCTAACAAAGATAACTTTTGAAACAAGATTTTTCTCATTCAACCGAACAAAGAGTGAAACCAAAATATATTGTTCTATTATGCCCCGAGAGTGTATATTGGCAACGTATCTTTGTCTACGTTCACAAGAACCAAAACCGGAACAACATTAGACTACTCAGTTGCGCCCTAACAAAGATAACTTTGGAAACAAGATTTTTCTCATTCCACCGAACAAAGAGTAAAACCCAATTATATTGTTCTATTATGCCCCGAGAGTGTATATTGGCAACGTATCGTTGTCTACGTTCACAAGAACCAAAACCGGAACAACATTAGACTACTCAGTTGCGCCCTAACAGTATAACTTTAGAAACAGTACTTTTTCTCATTCAACCGAACAAAGAGTGAAACCTTATTATATTGTTCTATTATGCCCCGAGAGTGTATATTGGCAACGTATCGTTGTCTACGTTCACAAGAACCAAAACCGGAACAACATAAGACTACTCGCTTGCGCCTAACAAGATAACTTTGGAAACAAGATTTTTCTCATTCAACCGAACAAAGAGTGAAACCCAATTATATTGTTCTATTATGCCCCGAGAGTGTTTATTGGCAACGTATCGTTGTCTACGTTCACAAGAACCAAAACCGGAACAACATTAGACTACTTAGTTGCGCCTAACAAAGATAACTTTAGAAACAAGATTTTTTCTCATTCAACCGAACAAAGAGTGAAACCTAATTATATAGTTCTATTATGCCCCGAGAGTGTATATTGGCAACGTATCGTTGTCTACGTTCACAAGAACCAAAACCGGAACAACATAAGACTACTCGCTTGCGCCAAACAAGATAACTTTGGAAACAAGATTTTTCTCATTCCACCGAACAAAGAGTAAAACCCAATTATATTGTTCTATTATGCCCCGAGAGTGTATATTGGCAACGTATCATTGTCTACGTTCACAAGAACCAAAACCGGAACAACATTAGACTACTCGCTTGCGCCTAACAAGATAACTTTAGAAACAGTACTTTTTCTCATTCAACCGAACAAAGAGTGAAACCTAATTATATTGTTCTATTATGCCCCGAGAGTGTATATTGGCAACGTATCGTTGTCTACGTTCACAAGAACCAAAACCAGAAAAACATTAGACTACTGCGCCATAACAAGATAACTTTGGAAACAAAGATTTTTTCTCATTCCACCGAACAAAGAGTAAAACCCAATTATATTGTTCTATTATGCCCCGAGAGTGTATATTGGCAACGTATCATTGTCTACGTTCACAAGAACCAAAACCGAACAACATTAGACTACTTGCGCCTAACAAAGATAACTTTAAAACAAGATTTTTCTCATTCAACCGAACAAAGAGTTAAACCTAATTATATAGTTCTATTATGCCCCGAGAGTGTATATTAGCAACGTATCGTTGTCTACGTTCACAAAAACAAAACCGAACAACATAAGACTACTCAATTGCGCCTAACAAAGATAACTTTGGAAACAAGATTTTTCTCATTCAACCGAACAAAGAGTGAAACCCAATTATATTGTTCTATTATGCCCGAGAGTGTATATTGGCAACGTATCGTTGTCTACGTTCACAAGAACCAAAACCGAACAACATTAGACTACTCATTGCGCCCTAACAAAGATAACTTTTGAAACAGTACTTTTTCTCATTCAACCGAACAAAGAGTGAAACCAAAATATATTGTTCTATTATGCCCCGAGAGTGTATATTGGCAACGTATCTTTGTCTACGTTCACAAGAACCAAAACCGGAACAACATTACACTACTCAGTTGCGCCTAACAAGATAACTTTGGAAACAAGATTTTTCTCATTCCACCGAACAAAGAGTAAAACCCAATTATATTGTTCTATTATGCCCCGAGAGTGTATATTGGCAACGTATCGTTGTCTACGTTCACAAGAACCAAAACCGAACAACATTAGACTACTCGCGCCTAACAAAGATAACTTTAGAAACAAGATTTTTCTCATTCAACCGAACAAAGAGTGAAACCTAATTATATTGTTCTATTATGCCCCGAGAGTGTATATTGGCAACGTATCGTCGTCTACGTTCACAAGATCCAAAACCGAACAACATAAGACTACTCGCTTGCGCCCTAACAAAGATAACTTTGGAAACAAAGATTTTTCTCATTCCACCGAACAAAGAGTAAAACCAAATTATATTGTTCTATTATGCCCGGAGAGTGTATATTGGCAACGTATCGTCGTCTACGTTCACAAGAACCAAAACCGGAACAACATTAGACTACTCGCTTGCGCCTAACAAAGATAACTTTGGAAACAAGATTTTTCTCATTCCACCGAACAAAGAGTAAAACCCAATTATATTGTTCTATTATGCCCCGAGAGTGTATATTGGCAACGTATCGTTGTCTACGTTCACAAGAACCAAAACCGAACAACATTAGACTACTCAGTTGCGCCCTAACAGTATAACTTTAGAAACAGTACTTTTTCTCATTCAACCGAACAAAGAGTGAAACCCATTTATATTATTCTATTATGCCCCGAGAGTGTATATTGGCAACGTTTCGTTGTCTACGTTCACAAGAACCAAAACCGGAACAACATTAGACTACTCAGTTGCGCCCTAACAGTATAACTTTGGAAACAAGATTTTTCTCATTCCACCGAACAAACAGTAAAACCTATTTATATTGTTCTATTATGCCCCGAGAGTGTATATTGGCAACGTATCGTTGTCTACGTTCACAAGAACCAAAACCGGAACAACATTGGACTACTCAGTTGCGCCCTAACAGTATAACTTTAGAAACAGTACTTTTTCTCATTCAACCGAACAAAGAGTGAAACCTAATTATATAGTTCGATTATGCCCCGAGAGTGTATATTGGCAACGTATCGTTGTCTACGTTCACAAGAACCAAAACCGGAACAACATAAGACTACTCAGTTGCGCCCAAACAGTATAACTTTGGAAACAGTACTTTTTCTCATTCCACCGAACAAAGTGTAAAACCCAATTATATTGTTCTATTATGCCCCGAGAGTGTATATTGGCAACGTATCGTTGTCTACGTTCACAAGAACCAAAACCGGAACAACATTAGACTACTCAGTTGCGCCCTAACAAAGATAACTTTAGAAACAAGATTTTTCTCATTCAACCGAATAAAGAGTTAAACCTAATTATATAGTTCTATTATGCCCCGAGAGTGTATATTGGCAACGTATCGTTGTCTACGTTCACAACAACAAAACCGAACAACATAAGACTACTCATTGCGCGCCTAACAAGATAACTTTGGAAACAAGATTTTTCTCATTCAACCGAACAAAGAGTGAAACCCAATTATATTGTTCTATTATGCCCGAGAGTGTATATTGGCAACGTATCGTTGTCTACGTTCACAAGAACCAAAACCTAACAACATTAGACTACTCGCTTGCGCCTAACAAGATAACTTTGGAAATAGTACTTTTTCTCATTCCACCGAACAAAGAGTGAAACCTAATTATATTGTTCTATTATGCCCCGAGAGTGTATATTGGCAACGTATCTTTGTCTACGTTCACAAGAACCAAAACCGAACAACATTACACTACTTTGCGCCCTAACAAGATAACTTTGGAAACAAGATTTTTCTCATTCCACCGAACAAAGAGTAAAACCCAATTATATTGTTCTATTATGCCCCGAGAGTGTATATTGGCAACGTATCGTTGTCTACGTTCACAAGAACCAAAACCGAACAACATTAGACTACTCGCTTGCGCCTAACAAGATAACTTTAGAAACAGTACTTTTTCTCATTCAACCAAACAAAGAGTGAAACCCAATTATATTATTCTATTATGCCCCGAGAGTGTATTTTGGCAACGTATCGTTGTCTACGTTCACAAGAACCAAAACCGGAACAACATAAGACTACTCCTGCGCCTAACAAGATAACTTTGGAAACAAGATTTTTCTCATTCAACCGAACAAAGAGTGAAACCTAATTATATAGTTCTATTGTGCCCCGAGAGTGTATATTGGCAACGTATCGTTGTCTACGTTCACAAGAACCAAAACCGGAACAACATTAGACTACTCTGCGCCTAACAAGATAACTTTGGAAATGATTTTTCTCATTCCACCGAACAAAGAGTAAAACCCAATTATATTGTTCTATTATGCCCCGAGAGTGTATATTGGCAACGTATCGTTGTCTACGTTCACAAGAACCAAAACCGAACAACATTAGACTACTCGCTGCGCCTAACAAAGATAACTTTAGAAATGATTTTTCTCATTCAACCGAACAAAGAGTGAAACCTAATTATATAGTTCTATTATGCCCCGAGAGTGTATATTGGCAACGTTTCGTTGTCTACGTTCACAAGAACCAAAACCGGAACAACATAAGACTACTCGCGCCCTAACAATATAACTTTGGAAACAGTACTTTTTCTCATTCCACCGAGCAAAGAGTAAAACCTAATTATATTGTTCTATTATGCCCCGAGAGTGTATATTGGCAACGTATCATTGTCTACGTTCACAAGAACCAAAACCGGAACAACATTAGACTACTCATTGCGCCTAACAAAGATAACTTTAGAAACAAGATTTTTCTCATTCAACCGAACAAAGAGTGAAACCTAATTATATAGTTCTATTATGCCCCGAGAGTGTATATTGGCAACGTATCGTTGTCTACGTTCACAAGAACCAAAACCGGAACAACATAAGACTACTCATTGCGCCATAACAAAGATAACTTTGGAAACAAGATTTTTCTCATTCCACCGAACAAAGAGTAAAACCCAATTATATTGTTCTATTATGCCCCGAGAGTGTATATTGGCAACGTATCATTGTCTACTTTCACAAGAACCAAAACCGAACAACATTAGACTACTCGCTTGCGCCTAACAAAGATAACTTTAGAAACAAGATTTTTTTCTCATTCAACCGAACAAGGAGTTAAACCTAATTATATAGTTCTATTATGCCCCGAGAGTGTATATTGGCAACGTATCGTTGTCTACGTTCACAACAACAAACCTAACAACATAAGACTACTCGCTTGCGCCTAATCGTATAACTTTGGAAACAGATTTTTCTCATTCAACCGAACAAAGAGTGAAACCCAATTATATTGTTCTATTATGCCCGAGAGTGTATATTGGCAACGTATCGTTGTCTACGTTCACAAGAACCAAAACCGAACAACATTAGACTACTCACTGCGCCTACTAACAAGATAACTTTAGAAATAGTACTTTTTCTCATTCAACCGAACAAAGAGTGAAACCTAATTATATTGTTCTATTATGCCCCGAGAGTGTATATTGGCAACGTATCTTTGTCTACGTTCACAAGAACCAAAACCGAACAACATTACACTACTCGCTTGCGCCCTAACAAAGATAACTTTGGAAACAAGATTTTTCTCATTCCACCGAACAAAGAGTAAAACCCAATTATATTGTTCTATTATGCCCCGAGAGTGTATATTGGCAACGTATCGTTGTCTACGTTCACAAGAACCAAAACCGAACAACATTAGACTACTCATTGCGCCTAACAAGATAACTTTAGAAACAGTACTTTTTCTCATTCAACCGAACAAAGAGTGAAACCTAATTATGTTGTTCTATTATGCCCCGAGAGTGAATATTGGCAACGTATCGTTGTCTACGTTCACAAGAACCAAAACCGGAACAACATAAGACTACTCGCTTGCGCCTAACAAAGATAACTTTGGAAACAAGATTTTTTCTCATTCCACCCAACAAAGAGTAAAACCCAATTATATAGTTCTATTATGCCCCGAGAGTGTATATTGGCAACGTATCGTCGTCTACGTTCACAAGAACCAAAACCGAACAACATTACACTACTCATGCGCCTAACAAGATAACTTTGGAAACAAGATTTTTCTCATTCCACCGAACAAAGAGTAAAACACAATTATATTGTTCTATTATGCCCCGAGAGTGTATATTGGCAACGTATCGTTGTCTACGTTCACAAGAACCAAAACCGGAACAACATTAGACTACTCTGCGCCTAACAAAGATAACTTTAGAAACAAGATTTTTCTCATTCAACCGAACAAAGAGTGAAACCTAATTATATAGTTCTATTATGCCCCGAGAGTGTATATTGGCAACGTATCGTTGTCTACGTTCACAAGAACCAAACCGAACAACAAAAGACTACTCGCTTGCGCCTAACAAGATAACTTTAGAAACAAGATTTTTCTCATTCAACCGAACAAAGAGTGAAACCTAATTATATTGTTCTATTATGCCCCGAGAGTGTATATTGGCAACGTATCGTTGTCTAAGTTCACAAGAACCAAAACCGAACAACATTAGACTACTCAGCGCCCTAACAAAGATAACTTTAGAAACAGTACTTTTTCTCATTCAACCGAACAAAGAGTGAAACCTAATTATATAGTTCTATTATGCCCCGAGAGTGTATATTGGCAACGTATCGTTGTATACGTCACAAGAACCAAAACCGGAACAACATAAGACTACTCAGTTGCGCCCAAACAGTATAACTTTGGAAACAGTACTTTTTCTCATTCCACCGAACAAACAGTAAAACCCAATTATGTTGTTCTATTATGCCCCGAGAGTGTATATTGGCAACGTATCATTGTCTACGTTCACAAGAACCAAAACCGGAACAACATTAGACTACTCATTGCGCCTAACAAGATAACTTTGGAAACAAGATTCTTCTCATTCCACCGAACAAAGAGTAAAACCCAATTATATTGTTCTATTATGCCCCGAGAGTGTATATTGGCAACGTATCATTGTCTACGTTCACAAGAACCAAAACCGGAACAACATTAGACTACCTGCGCCCTAACAAGATAACTTTAGAAACAAGATTTTTCTCATTCAACCGAACAAAGAGTGAAACCTAATTATATAGTTCTATTATGCCCCGAGAGTGTATATTGGCAACGTTTCGTTGTCTACGTTCACAAGAACCAAAACCGGAACAACATAAGACTACTTGCGCCCAAACAAAGATAACTTTAGAAAGAGTATTTTTTCTCATTCCACCGAACAAAGAGTAAAACCCAATTATATTGTTCTATTATGCCCTTAGAGTGTATATTGGCAACGTATCGTTGTCTACGTTCACATGAACCAAAACCGGAACAACATTAGACTACTCATTGCGCCTAACAAAGATAACTTTGGAAACAAGATTTTTCTCATTCCACCGAACAAAGAGTAAAACCCAATTATATTGTTCTATTATGCCCCGAGAGTGTATATTGGCAACGTATCGTTGTCTACGTTCACAAGAACCAAAACCGAACAACATTAGACTACTCTGCGCCTAACAAAGATAACTTTAGAAACAGTACTTTTTCTCATTCAACCGAACAAAGAGTGAAACCTAATTATATTGTTCTATTATGCCCCGAGAGTGTAAATTGGCAACGTATCGTTGTCTACGTTCACAAGAACCAAAACCGGAACAACATTAGACTACTACGCAACAAGATAACTTTGGAAACAAGATTTTTCTCATTCAACCGAACAAAGAGTGAAACCTAATTATATAGTTCTATTATGCCCCGAGAGTGTATATTGGCAACGTATCGTCTACGTTCACAAGAACCAAAACCGAACAACATTACACTACTCACTTGCGCCCTAACAAAGATAACTTTGGAAACAAGATTTTTCTCATTCCACCGAACAAAGAGTAAAACCCAATTATATTGTTCTATTATGCCCCGAGAGTGTATATTGGCAACGTATCGTTGTCTACGTTCACAAGAACCAAAACCGAACAACATTAGACTACTCGCTGCGCCTAACAAAGATAACTTTAGAAACAAGATTTTTCTCATTCAACCGAACAAAGAGTGAAACCTAATTATATAGTTCTATTATGCCCCGAGAGTGTATATTGGCAACGTTTCTACGTTCACAAGAACCAAAACCGAACAACATAAGACTACTTTGCGCCAAACAAGATAACTTTGGAAACAAGATTTTTCTCATTCAACCGAACAAAGAGTGAAACCTAATTATATTGTTCTATTATGCCCTGAGAGTGTATATTGGCAACGTATCGTTGTCCTCGTTCACAAGAACCAAAACCGGAACAACATTAGACTACTCAGTTGCGCCCTAACAGTATAACTTTAGAAACAGTACTTTTTCTCATTCAACCGAACAAAGAGTGAAACCAAAATTTATTGTTCTATTATGCCCCGAGAGTGTATATTGGCAACGTATCTTTGTCTACGTTCACAAGAACCAAAACCGGAACAACATTACACTACTCAACTTGCGCCTAACAAAGATAACTTTAGAAACAGTACTTTTTCTCCTTCAACCGAACAAAGAGTGAAACCTAATTATATAGTTCTATTATGCCCCGAGAGTGTATATTGGCAACGTATCGTCGTCTACGTTCACAAGAACCAAAACCGGAACAACATTAGACTACTTTGCGCCATAACAAGATAACTTTGGAAACAAGATTTTTCTCATTCCACCGAACAAAGAGTAAAACCCAATTATATTGTTCTATTATGCCCCGAGAGTGTATATTGGCAACGTATCGTTGTCTACGTTCACAAGAACCAAAACCGGAACAACATTAGACTACTCAGTTGCGCCCTAACAGTATAACTTTAGAAACAGTACTTTTTCTCATTCAACCGAACAAAGAGTGAAACCTAATTTTATAGTTCAATTATGCCCCGAGAGTGTATATTGGCAACGTATCGTTGTCTACGTTCACAAGAACCAAAACCGAACAACATAAGACTACTCATTTGCGCCATAACAGTATAACTTTAGAAACAGTACTTTTTCTCATTCAACCGAACAAAGAGTGAAACCTAATTATATTGTTCTATTATGCCCTGAGAGTGTATATTGGCAACGTATCGTTGTCTACGTTCACAAGAACCAAAACCGGAACAACATTAGACTACTCAGTTGCGCCCTAACAGAATAACTTTAGAAACAAGATTTTTTTCTCATTCCACCGAACAAAGAGTAAAACCCAATTATATTGTTCTATTATGCCCCGAGAGTGTATATTGGCAACGTATCGTTGTCTACGTTCACAAGAACCAAAACCTAACAACATTAGACTACTCACTTGCGCCCTAACAAAGATAACTTTGGAAACAAAGATTTTTCTCATTCAACCGAACAAAGAGTGAAACCTAATTATATTGTTCTATTATGCCCCGAGAGTGTATATTGGCAACGTATCGTTGTCTACGTTCACAAGAACCAAAACCGGAACAACATAAGACTACTCAGTTGCGCCATAACAAAGATAACTTTGGAAACAAGATTTTTCTCATTCCACCGAACAAAGAGTAAAACCCAATTATATAGTTCTATTATGCCCCGAGAGTGTATATTGGCAACGTATCGTTGTCTACGTTCACAAGAACCAAAACCGGAACAACATTACACTACTCACTGCGCCTAACAAGATAACTTTGGAAACAAAGATTTTTCTCATTCCACCGAACAAAGAGTAAAACCCAATTATATTGTTCTATTATGCCCCGAGAGTGTATATTGGCAACGTATCGTTGTCTACGTTCACAAGAACCAAAACCGAACAACATTAGACTACTCGCTTGCGCCTAACAAAGATAACTTTAGAAACAAGATTTCTTTTTCTCATTCAACCGAACAAAGAGTGAAACCTAATTATATAGTTCTATTATGCCCCGAGAGTGTATATTGGCAACGTATCGTTGTCTACGTTCACAAGAACCAAAACCGAACAACAAAAGACTACTCTGCGCCCTAACAAAGATAACTTTAGAAACAAGATTTTTCTCATTCAACCGAACAAAGAGTAAAACCTAATTATATTGTTCTATTATGCCCCGAGAGTGTATATTGGCAACGTATCGTTGTCTACGTTCACAAGAACCAAAACCGGAACAACATTAGAATAGTCACTTGCGCCCTAACAAAGATAACTTTAGAAACAGTACTTTTTCTCATTCAACCGAACAAAGAGTGAAACCTAATTATATAGTTCTATTATGCCCCGAGAGTGTATATTGGCAACGTATCGTTGTATACGTCACAAGAACCAAACCGAACAACATAAGACTACTCAATGCGCCCAAACAAAGATAACTTTGGAAATAGTACTTTTTCTCATTCCACCGAACAAAGAGTAAAACCCAATTATATTGTTCTATTATGCCCCGAGAGTGTATATTGGCAACGTATCATTGTCTACGTTCACAAGAACCAAAACCGGAACAACATTAGACTACTCAGTTGCGCCCTAACAGTATAACTTTAGAAACAGTACTTTTTCTCATTCAACCGAACAAAGAGTGAAACCTAATTATATAGTTCTTTTATGCCCCGAGAGTGTATATTGGCAACGTATCGTTGTCTACGTTCACAAGAACCAAAACCGGAGCAACATTACACTACTCGCTTGCGCCTAACAAAGATAACTTTAGAAACAGTACTTTTTTTCATTCAACCGAACAAAGAGTAAAACCCAATTATATTGTTCTATTATGCCCCGAGAGTGTATATTGGCAACGTATCGTTGTCTACGTTCACAAGAACCAAAACCGGAACAACATAAGACTACTCAGTTGCGCCCAAACAGTATAACTTTGGAAACAGTACTTTTTCTCATTCCACCGAACAAAGAGTAAAACCCAATTATATTGTTCTATTATGCCCGAGAGTGTATATTGGCAACGTATCGTTGTCTACGTTCACAAGAACCAAAACCGAACAACATTAGACTACTCATTGCGCCTAACAAAGATAACTTTAGAAACTGTACTTTTTCTCATTCAACCGAACAAAGAGTGAAACCAAATTATATTGTTCTATTATGCCCCGAGAGTGTATATTGGCAACGTATCTTTGTCTACGTTCACAAGAACCAAAACCGGAACAACATTACACTACTCGCTTGCGCCTAACAAGATAACTTTGGAAACAAGATTTTTCTCATTCCACCGAACAAAGAGTAAAACCCAATTATATTGTTCTATTATGCCCCGAGAGTGTATATTGGCAACGTATCGTTGTCTACGTTCACAAGAACCAAAACCGAACAACATTAGACTACTCATTGCGCCTAACAAGATAACTTTAGAAACAAGATTTTTCTCATTCAACCGAACAAAGAGTGAAACCTAATTATATTGTTCTATTATGCCCCGAGAGTGTATATTGGCAACGTATCGTTGTCTACGTTCACAAGATCCAAAACCGAACAACATTAGACTACTCGCTTGCGCCTAACAAAGATAACTTTTGAAACTGTACTTTTTCTCATTCAACCGAACAAAGAGTGAAACCAAAATATATTGTTCTATTATGCCCCGAGAGTGTATATTGGCAACGTATCTTTGTCTACGTTCACAAGAACCAAAACCGGAACAACATTAGACTACTCGCTTGCGCCTAACAAAGATTACTTTAGAAAACATTCTTTTTTCTCATTCAACCGAACAAAGAGTGAAACCTAATTATATAGTTCTATTATGCCCCGAGAGTGTATATTGGCAACGTATCGTCGTCTACGTTCACAAGAACCAAAACCGAACAACATTACACTACTCACTGCGCCATAACAAGATAACTTTGGAAACAAGATTTTTCTCATTCCACCGAACAAAGAGTAAAACCCAATTATATTGTTCTATTATGCCCCGAGAGTGTATATTGGCAACGTATCGTTGTCTACGTTCACAAGAACCAAAACCGGAACAACATTAGACTACTCAGTTGCGCCCTAACAGTATAACTTTAGAAACAGTACTTTTTCTCATTCAACCGAACAAAGAGTGAAACCTAATTATATAGTTCAATTATGCCGCGAGAGTGTATATTGGCAACGTATCGTTGTCTACGTTCACAAGAACCAAAACCGGAACAACATAAGACTACTCAGTTGCGCCCAAACAGTATAACTTTGGAAACAAGATTTTTTTCTCATTCCACCGAACAAAGAGTAAAACCCAATTATATTGTTCTATTATGCCCGAGAGTGT
Source organism: Aechmea fasciata (assembly GCA_025177825.1). Taxonomy (NCBI): domain Eukaryota; kingdom Viridiplantae; phylum Streptophyta; class Magnoliopsida; order Poales; family Bromeliaceae; genus Aechmea; species Aechmea fasciata. The sequence continues at coordinate 13,865,448 of CM045934.1, forward strand.
ATATTGGCAACGTATCTTTGTCTACGTTCACAAGAACCAAAACCTAACAACATTACACTACTCACTTGCGCCTAACAAAGATAACTTTGGAAACAAGATTTTTCTCATTCCACCGAACAAAGAGTAAAACCCAATTATATTGTTCTATTATGCCCCGAGAGTGTATATTGGCAACGTATCGTTGTCTACGTTCACAAGAACCAAAACCGAACAACATATCATTGCGCCCTAACAAAGATAACTTTAGAAACAAAGATTTTTCTCATTCAACCGAACAAAGAGTGAAACCTAATTATATTGTTCTATTATGCCCCGAGAGTGTATCTTGGCAACGTATCGTTGTCTACGTTCACAAGATCCACAACCGAACAACATAAGACTACTCGCCTGCGCCTAACAAGATAACTTTGGAAACAAGATTTTTCTCATTCCACCCAACAAAGAGTAAAACCCAATTATATAGTTCTATTATGCCCCGAGAGTGTATATTGGCAACGTATCGTCGTCTACGTTCACAAGAACCAAAACCGAACAACATTACACTACTCGCTTGCGCCTAACAAAGATAACTTTGGAAACAAGATTTTTCTCATTCCACCGAACAAAGAGTAAAACCCAATTATATTGTTCTATTATGCCCCGAGAGTGTATATTGGCAACGTATCGTTGTCTACGTTCACAAGAACCAAAACCGAACAACATTAGACTACTCATTGCGCCCTAACAAAGATAACTTTAGAAACAAGATTTTTCTCATTCAACCGAACAAAGAGTGAAACCTAATTATATAGTTCTATTATGCCCCGAGAGTGTATATTGGCAACGTATCGTTGTCTACGTTCACAAGAACCAAAACCGAACAACAAAAGACTACTCGCTTGCGCCTAACAAGATAACTTTAGAAACAAGATTTTTCTCATTCAACCGAACAAAGAGTGAAACCTAATTATATTGTTCTATTATGCCCCGAGAGTGTATATTGGCAACGTATCGTTGTCTAAGTTCACAAGAACCAAAACCGAACAACATTAGACTACTCATTGCGCCTAACAAGATAACTTTAGAAACAAGATTTTTCTCATTCAACCGAACAAAGAGTGAAACCTAATTATATAGTTCTATTATGCCCCGAGAGTGTATATTGGCAACGTATCGTTGTATACGTCACAAGAACCAAAAACCGAACAACATAAAGCTACTCTGCGCCCAAACAGTATAACTTTGGAAACAGTACTTTTTCTCATTCCACCGAACAAACAGTAAAACCCAATTATATTGTTCTATTATGCCCCGAGAGTGTATATTGGCAACGTATCATTGTCTACGTTCACAAGAACCAAAACCGGAACAACATTAGACTACTCTGTTGCGCCCTAACAGTATAACTTTAGAAACAGTATTTTTTTCTCATTCAACCGAACAAAGAGTGAAACCTAATTATATAGTTCTATTATGCCCCGAGAGTGTATATTGGCAACGTATCGTCGTCTACGTTCACAAGAACCAAAACCGGAACAAAATTACACTACTACCAGCCAAGCTGCCTATCGATAACTTTTTAAAACAAGATTTTTCTCATTCCACCGAACAAAGAGTGAAACCTATTTATATTGTTCTATTATGCCCTGAGCGTGTATATTGGCAACGTATCGTTGTCTAAGTTCACAAGAACCAAAACCGGAACTGTTAAGGATTTTGTGTTGGCAAGTTTCGTGAATTGTGTCGGAGTCTTGAAGGATCGGAGCGGATCGAAGATGGTTGAAGAATCCTAGACTTCGAAGAAAAGAGACAAGTTGAATCACGACGTCCAGGTAAGTTTTTAATTCATAAATATGGTGATTCATACTTAGTTATAGGCATTAGAATCATAAATCATTGTTTAACGGATTAGAAATTATATTGGAACTTTGTAATTTTCAAAAATTGGAAAATTTACAAAGTGTACACAACTGTCTCGGGTACGGCCATCCCATTACCGTGTAACTTTGAACACATGCAGTACGGCCATCATACCCATTCTGGTAACGAACCATTACGGGTACAGACCATCATACCCATTCACCGTGTAACTGAACACTGTCGGTACAAGCATGGTTGCTATACTGCTGACCATCAATCCATTACCGTGTAATGGCCCTTCACGAAAAATCTTCCGTCATTGCATTACCGTGTGGCCCTGTTTTATTTGTACAAGAAGGTAAAAATACGATTTTTCTCTAATCCGAATCTAATTGATTCTAAAGTCTATAAATAAGATGTTAGGGTTCTCTAACTCGGTGTGCTTCATGAAAATACATGTTTGAGAAACCCTAGAGGCTAGGAATTCATCTAAAACCTATTTTCTACATCATAGCCTCTTTTAGGTCAAATCGAGATATCATATTGAATATCTATATGTCGATTTGATCTACGTTTCGCTTGGAGTTTTCTTCTTCGGTTTTCTACGATACTCCTAAGCGAAGGATCACCATACTCATGATGCTTCTCATGAACGGCGTCGTGGATTCGGCGTGAGGCGTCGTGGATTCGGCGCGTTTGAAGGCGATTCGTGGATTCGGATCGTTGGCTCGTGGATTCGAGTGGCGTCGTGGATTCGGCGTGATAGAAGCTTCGTGGATTCGAAGTGGTGGCGTTTCGTGGATTCGGGACGTGGCGTTCGTGGACTCGGACGTGCGGGCGTGGACAACCCGGAGGATTGCGCGGAGATTCATAGGAGGTTAAGCGAGGTTAAGTCCGTGGAGTCGGTAATCACCTTGTAATCTTTTCTCTTAGTGGATTGTTATTCGCGTGTTGGTCCCGTGGGTTTTTTACTCCGAGTTTGGAGTTTTCCCACGTAAATCTCGGTGTGCTTTTTATTTTCCGCATTTACCTTTTTAAAGCATCGAGAATTGTGGTTTTTGGCCGATACACCTATTCACCCCCCTCTAGGTGTTGTTTGATACAATCTAGATAGATCCTTGGGGCTTCCCCGTAACTCACAATTGGTATCAGAGCGGGATCTAGATATATTGCTATCTAATGGCCGAAGAGTTAGTAGGTGTGTTGCAAACTTACGAGATGACTTTTCCTACTAACCAATCTTCTTCCAAGTCTTTCTCTAAAAGTACAGGGATTGCGTTGAAAACATCAAAAGAAGAAGACGTGGACTCGGATTCCGGCGATGAGGAATCAAACGACGAGGAATTAGCGGAAGCATACAATCAACTTCTTGTTGAGTCGCGGAAGATGGCGAAACTCAATAAAAAGTTGAAGCGTCGTTTATTCGATCTTGAAGAAGAGAACAAGAATTTGAAGACCACAAATAATACTCTTGAGGAGGAACGGGAATCAATCTTGAATAATAATTCGGTCCTCCAAAAGAAGCTAGAAGAATCGGATTTAATGATCAAATCTACTACGGATAAAGTTGGATTTTTGGAGCATCAATTTGAGGAAACATACAAATCCAACAAAGCATTGACCGAGCAAGTCCATCAACTCAAGTCCGATATTCAAAAGTTTTCTTCGGGATCGAAGAAATTGGATAACATGCTCGGATTGGGTCAAACGAGCAAGTTAGGTCTTGGATACGAACGGACATATGTTGAGAAGGATCAAAAGATGACATCGAAAGTCTCAACAAGTTTGAAGGAGAAGGTGTGTCATAGATGTGGCATCAAAGGACACATCAAAAAGAGTTGCCCGGACAAAAATTTTAAGTCTCAATCGGCAACTTCGAAACGACAATTGGTATCATCTAAAACTCGACATCCCCCACGGAATCAAAAGAAAAATCAATTGAGTCGAGTGCATCAAGCAAACCGTGACTCATATGTGAACCGGAAATCAAAGCCACAAGCGAATCGGACATCTAAGCCTCAACGTCAATATCGATCGAACCCACAACCGAACCGGATTTCTAAGTCGAAGCCACAAGCGGTTTGGGTTTCTAAGCCTCAACAACAACATCAACCGAAGAAACATGCAATGAAACGATCTGCGGTGGACCAAAAGTCAAAACAAGTTGGGCAAATCATCGACAAGCCAAGACAAGACAATTCGACAAGTTTGGATTCGGAAAGGTGATATCTTTCCATACTCTTCGTCTTAGTTTTTTTTTTTATGTAATGCTTTGATTGGTGCTTGGTGCATATTTTTATTCATTGCATTACATGATTAGACGATTTTTGTGCTTAGAATTCATTCGTTTTTTAATCATTTTGGAAAGGTGATTGGGAGTTTGATTGAATTTTTTTTTGAAAGGAGATGATTGAATATCATTATATTGGAGAGATTGATGGTTTTTCAAAGCGTTTTAATCGGTAGTTAAAGTCAATTCAAATTGAATTAAATTCATATTAATTATCGGTTTTACTCCACTTTTTATTATCTTGACGATAATTTAATATGTGATTTCTTCTTACATACATTCATCAAAATTTTGAAATTAATTTTAATCTCTTAGTAATTAATTCATCTTGGGTGTGAATATTGAATATAATTGATGGATATTTGCTAATTGGCTAAAATTTGTCCAAATTATTTTAAATTGTTGGTTTGTCTAATTTTGGGGGAGTTTTGGATTTTTAAAAAAAAAAAAAGAGAAACTCCTATGATTATAAAAGATGTGGAAAGAGTTACATCCTAAAAGGAGTGTGAATACTACCACCACATGTAGGAAAGAGCTACCACGCCGGTCGTCCGGTACGTGTGTGAAGCTACCACATGAGAAATTATGTGATTAACGGAAAAAGGTTGAAAGAAAATATATATATGAATATTTTAGAATTTTCGGCGTTATAAGGTGGTAGATTGAAAAAGATGCTCAAAGAGCCACCCCCGGTGTTTATTAGCTAAATCTCTATTTTGAACGGGTTGCGACAAATTGGTGTCAATTTTGCTAAATTTCTAAAAATTATTTTTCATCAATTTGCATCTTGATGATTTTAAAACATTAGATTATTTTTAATATCAAATTTTAATGTTTTGATGTCTTTTGAAATCACTTAATATTTTATCTTCATCATAATGATTTTTGGAGTACAACTTTTAATTTTTATGAAATTAATCTAATTTTGAAGGATTTTTGAGAAAACAAGGCAAAATTTTTGATGAGGAGGACACGGAGTGATTTTACCTTTTTGAGCTTCATTATATATGTTTTATCTTTTCACTCCTAGGGCTATCTTTTCTTTATGCATCTAGGTATGAAACTATGAAATACTTACTCTCTTTAGTTAGTTTTCTCTCTATTTGTGTTTTCTTTTGGCAATTTTTGACAAAAGGGGGAGAATGGAGAACAAGTACAAAAGGAGAGGATATTTGGTATTTGATGCATACACGAAGGGGGAGACATACGAAGGGGGAGACGTGATGAGATTGAGGGAGAATGAGAGATAATATTTTTGAAAAGGAATTGGAGAAAAGAACAAAGGGAGAGAAGAGGTATAAAATTAACTTTGAGAATTTGTTGAAAATTTGTTTTGCAGGAAATCAAGACTTCAAGACTCCTAGTTGCGTCTAAGTCATAGAGTTTGTTTTAGGAGTTTTGATGTATTTTTGTGTTTCAAATTGTATTTGGACTACATGCGAGAAGTTTGATGTTTTGGTGATGACATTGAACTTCGTTTTTCTTTTATGATATAATTTTAGTTAATTTTTGTGTTTTGTCACGAAATTGCCAAAGGGGGAGATTGTTAAGGATTTTGTGTTGGCAAGTTTCGTGAATTGTGTCGGAGTCTTGAAGGATTGGAGCGGATCGAAGATGGTTGAAGAATCCTAGACTTCGAAGAAAAGAGACAAGTTGAATCACGACGTCCAGGAAAGTTTTTAATTCATAAATATGGTGATTCATACTTAGTTATAGGCATTAGAATCATAAATCATTGTTTAACGGATTAGAAATTATATTGGAACTTTGTAATTTTCAAAAATTGGAAAATTTACAAAGTGTACTATGCGGTACGACCATCCCATTCGTGACTGAACTTTGCAGTGCAGACCATCATACCCATTACGGTGAACCATTACCATTACGGGTACGACCATCATACCCATTCAGTGTGACTGAACTGTAGGTACAAGCATGGTTGCTATACGTACTGACCATCAATCCATTGGCCCTTCACGAAAAATCTTCCGTCATTGCATTACCGTGTGTGGCCCTTTTTTTGTACCGCAAGGTAAAATCGATTTTTCTCTAATCCGAATCTAATTGATTCTAAAGTCTATAAATAAGATGTTAGGGTTCTCTAACTCGGTGTGCTTCATGAAAATACATGTTTGAGAAACCCTAGAGGCTAGGAATTCATCTAAAACCTATTTTCTACATCATAGCCTCTTTTAGGTCAAATCGAGATATCATATTGAATATCTATATGTCGATTTGATCTACGTTTCGCTTGGAGTTTTCTTCTTCGGTTTTCTACGATACTCCTAAGCGAAGGATCACCATACTCATGATGCTTCTCATGAACGGCGTCGTGGATTCGGCGTGAGCGTCGTGGATTCGGCGCGTTTGAAGGCGATTCGTGGATTCGGATCGTTGGCTCGTGGATTCGAGTGGCGTCGTGGATTCGGCGTGATAGAAGCTTCGTGGATTCGAAGTGGTGGCGTTTCGTGGATTCGGGACGTGGCGTTCGTGGACTCGGACGTGAGGGCGTGGACAACCCGGAGGATTGCGCGGAGATTCATAGGAGGTTAAGAGAGGTTAAGTCCGTGGAGTCGGTAATCACCCTGTAATCTTTTCTCTTAGTGGATTGTTATTCGCGTGTTGGTCCCGTGGGTTTTTTACTCCGAGTTTGGAGTTTTCCCACGTAAATCTCGGTGTGCTTTTTATTTTCCGCATTTACCTTTTTAAAGCATCGAGAATTGTGGTTTTTGGCCGATACACCTATTCACCCCCCTCTAGGTGTTGTTTGATACAATCTAGATAGATCCTTGGGGCTTCCCCGTAACTCACAGGAACAACATAAGACTACCCAGTTGCGCCCAAACAGTATAACTTTGGAAACAGTACTTTTTCTCATTCCACCGAACAAAGAGTAAAACCCAATTATATTGTTCTATTACGCCCGGAGAGTGTATATTGGCAACGTATCGTTGTCTACGTTCACAAGAACCAAAACCGGAACAACATTAGACTACTCAGTTGCGCCCTAACAGTATAACTTCAGAAACAGTACTTTTTCTCATTCAACCGAACAAAGAGTGAAACCCAATTATATAGTTCTATTATGCCCCGAGAGTGTATATTGGCAACGTATCGTTGTCTACGTTCACAAGAACCAAAACCGGAACAACATTAAACTACTCAGTTGCGCCCTAACAGTATAACTCTAGAAACAGTACTTTTTCTCATTCAACAGAACAAAGAGTAAAACCCAATTATATTGTTCTATTATTCCCCTAGAGTGTATATTGGCAACGTATCGTTGTCTACGTTCACAAGAACCAAAACCGGAACAACATTAGACTACTCAGTTGCGCCCTAACAGTATAACTTTAGAAACAGTACTTTTTCTCATTCAACCGAACAAAGAGTGAAACCTAATTATATAGTTCTATTATGCCCCGAGAGTGTATATTGGCAACGTTTCGTTGTCCACGTTCACAAGAACCAAAACCGGAACAACATTAGACTACTCAGTTGCGCCCTAACAGTATAACTTTAGAAACAGTACTTTTTCTCATTCAACCGAACAAAGAGTGAAACCCAATTATATTGTTCTATTATGCCCCGAGAGTGTATATTGGCAACGTATCGTTGTGTAAGTTCACAAGAACTAAAAACAGAACAACATTAGACTACTCAGTTGCCCTAACGGTATAACTTTAGAAAAGTACTTTTTCACATTCAACCGAACAAAGAGTGAAACCTAATTATATAGTTCTATTATGCCCGAGAGTGTATATTGGCAACGTATCGTTGTCTACGTTCACAAGAACCAAAACCGGAACAACATTAAACTACTCGGTTGCGCCCTAACAGTATAACTCTAGAAACAGTACTTTTTCTCATTCCACCGAACAAAGAGTAAAACCCAATTATATTGTTCTATTATGCCCCGAGAGTGTATATTGGCAACGTATCATTGTCTACGTTCACAAGAACCAAAACCGGAACAACATTAGACTACTCAGTTGCGCCCTAACAGTATAACTTTAGAAACAGTACTTTTTCTCATTCAACCGAACAAAGAGTGAAACCAAATTATATTGTTCTATTATGCCCCGAGAGTGTATATTGGCAACGTATCTTTGTCTACGTTCACAAGAACCAAAGCAGGAACAACATTACACTACTCGGTTGCGCCCTAACGGTATAACTTTGGAAACGATACTTTTCTCATTCCACCGAACAAAGAGTAAAACCCAATTATATTGTTCTATTATGCCCCGAGAGTGTATATTGGCAACGTATCGTTGTCTACGTTCACAAGAACCAAAACCGGAACAACATTAGACTACTCAGTTGCGCCCTAACAGTATAACATTAGAAACAGTACTTTTTCTCATTCAACCGAACAAAGAGTGAAACCCAATTATATTGTTCTATTATGCCCTGAGAGTGTATATTGGCAACGTATCGTTGTCTAAGTTCACAAGAACCAAAACCGGAACAACATTAGACTACTCAGTTGCGCCCTAACAGTATAACTTTAGAAACAGTACTTTTTCTCATTCAACCGAACAAAGAGTGAAACCTAATTATATAGTTCTATTATGCCCCGAGAGTGTATATTGGCAACGTATCGTTGTCTACGTTCACAAGAACCAAAACCGGAACAACATTAGACTACTCAGTTGCGCCCTAACGGTATAACTCTAGAAACAGTACTTTTTCTCATTCAACCGAACAAAGAGTGAAACCCAATTACATTGTTCTATTATGCCCCGAGAGTGTATATTGGCAACGTATCGTTGTCTACGTTCACAAGAACCAAAACCGGAACAACATTAGACTACTCAGTTGCGCCCTAACAGTATAACTTTAGAAACAGTACTTTTCTCATTCAACCGAACAAAGAGTGAAACCTAATTATATTGTTCTATTATGCCCCGAGAGTGTATATTGGCAACGTTTCGTTGTCTACGTTCACAAGAACCAAAACCGGAACAACATTAGACTACTCAATTGCGCCCTAACAGTATAACTTTAGAAACAGTACTTTTTCTCATTCGACCGAACAAAGAGTGAAACCCAATTATATTGTTCTATTATGCCACGAGAGTGTATATTGGCAACGTATCGTTGTCTACGTTCACAAGAACCAAAACCGGAACAACATTAGACTACTCAGTTGCGCCCTAACAGTATAACTTTAGAAACAGTACTTTTTCACATTCAAGAACAAAGAGTGAAACCTAATTATATAGTTCTATTATGCCCGAGTGTATATTGGCAACGTATCGTTGTCTACGTTCACAAGAACCAAAGCAGGAACAACATTAAACTACTCGGTTGCGCCTAACGGTATAACTCTAGAAACGGTACTTTTCTCATTCAACCGAACAAAGAGTAAAACCCAATTATATTGTTCTATTATGGCGAGAGTGTATATTGGCAACGTATCGTTGTCTACGTTCACAAGAACCAAAACCGGAACAACATTAGACTACTCAGTTGCGCCCTAACAGTATAACTTTAGAAACAGTACTTTTTCTCATTCAACCGAACAAAGAGTGAAACCTAATTTTATAGTTATATTATGCCCCGAGAGTGTATATTGGCAACGTATCGTTGTCTACGTTCACAAGAACCAAAACCGGAACAACATTAGACTACTCAGTTGCGCCCTAACAGTATAACTTTAGAAACAGTACTTTTTCTCATTCAACCGAACAAGGAGTGAAACCTATTTATATTGTTCTATTATGCCCTGAGAGTGTATATTGGCAACGTATCGTTGTCTAAGTTCACAAGAACCAAAACCGGAACAACATTAGACTACTCAGTTGCGCCCTAACAGTATAACTTTAGAAACAGTACTTTTTCACATTCAACCGAACAAAGAGTGAAACCTAATTATATAGTTCTATTATGCCCCAAGAGTGTATATTGGCAACGTATCGTTGTCTACGTTCACAAGAACCAAAACCGGAACAACATTAGACTACTCAGTTGCGCCCTAACAGTATAACTTTAGAAACGATACTTTTCTCATTCAACCAGAACAAAGAGTGAAACCAAATTACATTGTTCTATTATGCCCCGAGAGTGTATATTGGCAACGTATCATTGTCTACGTTCACAAGAACCAAAACCGGAACAACATTAGACTACTCAGTTGCGCCCTAACAGTATAACTTTAGAAACAGTACTTTTTCTCATTCAACCGAACAAAGAGTGAAACCTAATTATATAGTTCTATTATGCCCCGAGAGTGTATATTGGCAACGTATCGTTGTCTACGTTCACAAGAACCAAAAGCAGGAACAACATAAGACTACTCGGTTGCGCCACAACGGTATAACTTTAGAAACGTACTTTTTCTCATTCAACGGAACAAAGAGTGAAACCTATTTATATTGTTCTATTATGCCCGAGAGTGTATATTGGCAACGTATCGTTGTCTAAGTTCACAAGAACCAAAAGCAGGAACAACATTAGACTACTCGGTTGCGCCCTAACGGTATAACTTTAGAAACGTACTTTTTCACATTCAATAACAAAGAGTGAAACCTAATTATATAGTTCTATTATGCCCCGAGAGTGTATATTGGCAACGTATCGTTGTCTACGTTCACAAGAACCAAAGCGAACAACATTAGACTACTCGTTGCGCCCTATCGGTATAACTTTAGAAACAGTACTTTTTCTCATTCAACCGAACAAAGAGTGAAACCTAATTATATTGTTCTATTATGCCCCGAGAGTGTATATTGGCAACGTATCGTTGTCTACGTTCACAAGATCCAAAACCGGAACAACATAAGACTACTCAGTTGCGCCCTAACAGTATAACTTTTGAAACAGTACTTTTTCTCATTCAACCGAACAAAGAGTGAAACCAAATTATATAGTTCTATTATGCCCCGAGAGTGTATATTGGCAACGTATCGTTGTCTACGTTCACAAGAACCAAAACCGGAACAACATTAAACTACTCAGTTGCGCCCTAACAGTATAACTCTAGAAACAGTACTTTTTCTCATTCAACCGAACAAAGAGTAAAACCCAATTACATTGTTCTATTATGGCCCGAGAGTGTATATTGGCAACGTATCGTTGTCTACGTTCACAAGAACCAAAACCGGAACAACATTAGACTACTCAGTTGCGCCCTAACAGTATAACTTTAGAAACAGTACTTTTTCACATTCAACCGAACAAAGAGTGAAACCTAATTATATAGTTCTATTATGCCCCGAGAGTGTATATTGGCAACGTATCGTTGTCTACGTTCACAAGAACCAAAACCGGAACAACATTAAACTACTCAGTTGCGCCCTAACAGTATAACTCTAGAAACAGTACTTTTTCTCATTCAACCGAACAAAGAGTAAAACCCAATTATATTGTTCTATTATGGCAGTGTATATTGGCAACGTATCATTGTCTACGTTCACAAGAACCAAACCCGAACAACATTAGACTACTCAGTTGCGCCCTAACAGTATAACTTTAGAAACAGTACTTTTTCTCATTCAACCGAACAAAGAGTGAAACCTAATTATATAGTTCTATTATGCCCCGAGAGTGTATATTGGCAACGTATCGTTGTCTACGTTCACAAGAACCAAAACCGGAACAACATTAGACTACTCAGTTGCGCCCTAACAGTATAACTTTAGAAACAGTACTTTTTCTCATTCAACCGAACAAAGAGTGAAACCTAATTATATAGTTCTATTATGCCCCGAGAGTGTATATTGGCAACGTATCGTTGTCTAAGTTCACAAGAACTAAACCCGGAACAACATTAGACTACTCAGTTGCGCCCTAACAGTATAACTTTAGAAACAGTACTTTTTCTCATTCAACCGAACAAAGAGTGAAACCTAATTATATAGTTCTATTATGCCGCGAGAGTGTATATTGGCAACGTATCGTTGTCTACGTTCACAAGAACCAAAACCGGAACAACATTAAACTACTCAGTTGCGCCCTAACAGTATAACTCTAGAAACAGTACTTTTTCTCATTCAACCGAACAAAGAGTAAAACCCAATTACATTGTTCTATTATGGCCCGAGAGTGTATATTGGCAACGTATCATTGTCTACGTTCACAAGAACCAAAACCGGAACAACATTAGACTACTCAGTTGCGCCCTAACAGTATAACTTTAGAAACAGTACTTTTTCTCATTCAACCGAACAAAGAGTGAAACCTAATTATATAGTTCTATTATGCCCCGAGAGTGTATATTGGCAACGTTCGTTGTCTACGTTCACAAGAACCAAAACCGGAACAACATAAGACTACTCGATTTGCGCCCTAACGGTATAACTTTAGAAACGATCTTTTCTCATTCTACGGAACAAAGAGTGAAACCTATTTATATTGTTCTATTATGCCCAGAGAGTGTATATTGGCAACGTATCGTTGTCTAAGTTCACAAGAACCAAAACCGGAACAACATTAGACTACTCAGTTGCGCCCTAACAGTATAACTTTAGAAACAGTACTTTTTCTCATTCAACCGAACAAAGAGTGAAACCTAATTATATAGTTCTATTATGCACCGAGAGTGTATATTGGCAACGTATCGTTGTCTACGTTCACAAGAACCAAAATCGGAACAACATTAGACTACTCAGTTGCGCCCTAACAGTATAACTTTAGAAACGATGCTTTTTCTCATTCAACCGAACAAAGAGTAAAACCCAATTATATTGTTCTATTATGCCCCGAGAGTGTATATTGGCAACGTATCGTTGTCTACGTTCACAAGATCCAAAACCGGAACAACATAAGACTACTCAGTTGCGCCCTAACAGTATAACTTTAGAAACAGTACTTTTTCTCATTCAACCGAACAAAGAGTGAAACCAAATTATATAGTTCTATTATGCCCCGAGAGTGTATATTGGCAACGTATCGTTGTCTACGTTCACAAGAACCAAAGCAGGAACAACATTAAACTACTCGATTGCGCCCTAACGGTATAACTCTAGAAACGTACTTTTCTCATTCAACCGAACAAAGAGTAAAACCCAATTACATTGTTCTATTATGGCCCGAGAGTGTATATTGGCAACGTATCGTTGTCTAAATTCACAAGAACCAAAACCGGAACAACATTAGACTACTCAGTTGCGCCCTAACAGTATAACTTTAGAAACAGTACTTTTTCACATTCAACCGAACAAAGAGTGAAACCTAATTATATAGTTCTATTATGCCCCGAGAGTGTATATTGGCAACGTATCGTTGTCTACGTTCACAAGAACCAAAACCGGAACAACATTAAACTACTCAGTTGCGCCCTAACAGTATAACTCTAGAAACAGTACTTTTTCTCATTCAACCGAACAAAGAGTAAAACCCAATTACATTGTTCTATTATGGCCCGAGAGTGTATATTGGCAACGTATCGTTGTCTACGTTCACAAGAACCAAAGCAGGAACAACATTAGACTACTCGGTTTGCGCCACTAACGGTATAACTTTAGAAACAGTACTTTTTCTCATTCAACCGAACAAAGAGTGAAACCTAATTATATAGTTCTATTATGCCCCGAGAGTGTATATTGGCAACGTTTCGTTGTCTACGTTCACAAGAACCAAAACCGGAACAACATAAGACTACTCAGTTGCGCCCTAACAGTATAACTTTAGAAACAGTACTTTTTCTCATTCAACGGAACAAAGAGTGAAACCTATTTATATTGTTCTATTATGCCCTGAGAGTGTATATTGGCAACGTATCGTTGTCTAAGTTCACAAGAACCAAAACCGGAACAACATTAGACTACTCAGTTGCGCCCTAACAGTATAACTTTAGAAACAGTACTTTTTCTCATTCAACCGAACAAAGAGTGAAACCTAATTATATAGTTCTATTATACCCCGAGTGTATATTGGCAACGTATCGTTGTCTACGTTCACAAGAACCAAACCAGGAACAACATTAGACTACTCGGTTGCGCCCTAACGGTATAACTTTAGAAACGATTACTTTTTCTCATTCAACCGAACAAAGAGTGAAACCTAATTATATTGTTCTATTATGCCCCGAGAGTGTATATTGGCAACGTATCGTTGTCTACGTTCACAAGATCCAAAACCGGAACAACATAAGACTACTCAGTTGCGCCCTAACAGTATAACTTTTGAAACAGTACTTTTTCTCATTCAACCGAACAAAGAGTGAAACCAAATTATATAGTTCTATTATGCCCCGAGAGTGTATATTGGCAACGTATCGTTGTCTACGTTCACAAGAACCAAAACCGGAACAACATAAGACTACTCAGTTGCGCCCTAACAGTATAACTTTGGAAACAGTACTTTTTCTCATTCCCCCGAACAAAGAGTAAAACCCAATTATATTGTTCTATTATGCCCCGAGAGTGTATATTGGCAACGTATCGTTGTCTACGTTCACAAGAACCAAAACCGGAACAACATTAGACTACTCGGTTGCGCCTAACGGTATAACTTTAGAAACAGTACTTTTTCTCATTCAACCGAACGAAGAGTGAAACCTATTTATATTGTTCTATTATGCCCTGAGAGTGTATATTGGCAACGTATCGTTGTCTAAGTTCACAAGATCCAAAACCGGAACAACATTAGACTACTCAGTTGCGCCCTAACAGTATAACTTTGGAAACAGTACTTTTTCTCATTTCACCGAACAAAGAGTAAAACCCAATTATATTGTTCTATTGTGCCCCGAGAGTGTATATTGGCAACGTATCGTTGTCTACGTTCACAAGAACCAAAACCGGAACAACATTAGACTACTCAGTTGCGCCCTAACAGTATAACTTTAGAAACAGTACTTTTTCTCATTCAATCGAACAAAGAGTGAAACCCAACTATATTGTTCTATTATGCCCCGAGAGTGTATATTGGCAACGTATCGTTGTCTGCATTCACAAGAAGCAAAACCGGAACAACATTAGACTACTCGGTTGCGCCTAACGGTATAACTTTGGAAAGCAGTACTTTTTCTCATTCCAGAACAAAGAGTGAAACCCAATTATATTGTTCTATTATGCCCCGAGAGTGTATATTGGCAACGTATCGTTGTCTACGTTCACAAGAACCAAAACCGGAACAACATTAGACTACTCATGTAAGGAAGTGAATTCTCAAAATATGAGGATTGTACTTCATCCGGAATCGACTAAGTGTCGTGGTGGTGAGAATCGGAGAGATCGAAGGCGACTCTAAGCCAAAAAGTGCATTAGAGTAGACCCCGACCGCAAATGGTGCAAACTGCTCCATTCTGCAGTTTTTGGCCAGTGGAGACCGGACACCCCATGGAGACCGGATGCCACAAGGAGCCCTGCTGTGCAGGGGAAGAAATTCGGCTAAGTCCATAAATACTAGCTCTCGGGATCCAGGACAATGAGGAATGTCCGGACATCCATTGTCCAGGACAATCCGTGAAGACCGGACCCGTCTGTTGGAGAAAGCGCACGAGGGTTTTTCGTAAGCCAATCCGTGAATTCTCGAAATCCGAGAGTTGCACCATGTTTAGAATCGACTGATTGTCGATTAGATGGACTTCGGGAAGTTCGAAGTTGATCCGAAGGCAAAGAGTGCACCGGAGTTGCTCCCCGTGAAGTTCGACGCCTTCGGGCGTTTTTGTGCGCGTAGGCGCGAAAACGGAACCCGAAGAGCTATGTCGGGTTGCGAGCTGAATCCGACATTAGCGTGGATGAAAAGATGATGAAAAAGTGTTCGAAAACATGTTTGGAAAGTCTCGGTGCGATTTGAAAAGAATCGGAGGCAAGACGAGCGCAAACGGAGAAGAAACGAAAAATCTTTGAAATTTGGCTAAGTCCTTAAAAGTTGGGTGAGGAGACCACCAGGTCGGACAAGGGAATCTTTGTCAGGACAATGGATGTCCGGACAATGGATCTTTGTCCGGACACGATGGTCAAATGGGCAAAAATGGATTTCGCAGTCTTTGTCCAGGACATTGAGGGGATGTCCAGGTCCTATGGCTCGAAAATGCCCGGTTGGTGCAGTTTGAATTGTTGAGGGGGCTTTTGGCATTTTGTTACAATAGAGCCTATAGAGGGCTTCTCCTCTCTCCCTCATTGTTATTTCCCACACACACACAACATAACACTCTCCCTCTCTCTCTCTAGCAAGAAGAAGGAGAAGAGGATAGAAGAAGGAGAAGGAGAAGTAGAAGGAGATTTTGGTGGAGAAGCAAGCTAAGAGGAAGATCCTTAGCTTCATCTTCTTCCTCTCCACCATTGGAGCTTCTACTTGAGGTAAGCTCTTGTGAGCTTTCATGGTAGACTTTGCTAGGATGGGTTTTATCCTTTGGGGATAATTTTTATGGAACCCTAGCATCTCTAAGAAGTGATTTACACCGTCGATTCGAGCTATAATGTGGGATTTTGCTCGGGGCAAAATTCTAGGGCTCAAATTGGGGCTTTTCTTAGGAAGGGGTTTTGATCTCTTTTAACCTCATTTCTAACATATTGTTAGGTCCACGAACGCGTGC
Organism: Aechmea fasciata; assembly: GCA_025177825.1. Lineage (NCBI taxonomy): Eukaryota > Viridiplantae > Streptophyta > Magnoliopsida > Poales > Bromeliaceae > Aechmea > Aechmea fasciata. The sequence continues at coordinate 13,882,067 of CM045934.1, forward strand.
GAGGCGACGGTTCGTCGATTCGGCGAACGGTTTAAGCGATCCGAGCCAAACAAAGGCTTTCAGCTTTGGTTTTGACCCGAGGAGTCAAAGTAGGCATTGGAGGCAACGAAAGCGGCGTTGTTGCTTCAAGGAACGTCCCAAAAGGTGGGGGTGTCTTGCGCTCCCTTTTATGTCTAAGTAAATATTGGTCATATTGCATATATATGTACATATGTATATAGTTTTCATGCATGATAGGGTTAGTATGATTAAATGACTATTCTAGTGTGCCTCCTTATCGTGCGTGACTATGGTGTTGCATTAGGACATAGGAGTATGCTTGCATACCTTCCTTATCGTGCGGCACCATAGGCTTGCATTTGGACATAGGAAGCAAAGGAATGAGTATAATGACATTGAACCCTAGAGACAATTTAATTATGCATGATTATCAACTAGAGATACATGAACCAAGTATAGAGCTTGATAATTGACGTTATGACGTTATGACTTAGTGTAAAGAACACTAGAGATATGTGAATGTGAACCAAGTATACAACTTGATGATTAACATTATGACATAGTATAAAGAATACTAGTGACATGTATACCAAGTAGATCACATGATGACTAGTGGTATTGAACTTAGTGTAAAGAACACTAGAGCTACAAGAACCAAGCATAGAACTTGATGAATGACAATGGTATGTGACATAGTGTTAGAGAACACCTATGTATGATTTCCCCTGCGTGGATGCCCTCCAAATGGAGGAGAAGATCATACTCACACAGTCTGCTCAGCGCTCGTGGTTGGTCGCTCCACACGAGTAGTGCGAGTCTCCGGAGGTCTTGGCACGTGATTCGATAGGGATAGCCTATGTGGGGTCCCGAGGGATAGCCTATGTGGGGTCCCGAGACAACCCATGAGGTTGAATGTGTTGAGTCGTGGGCGTGCCTACGGGCTAGCCAAGGATTGGGTAATAACATAAGAACATAATGAGTATTTCATACATACTTGATTGGAACATAGTAGCATGATAGATATTTCATAACTATATCATGATCTTGCTGTTTCGAGCATAGCGATAGTTGCATTGTTTATATCATGCTTTACTTACCGCGATTCTGACTTTAAATTATCTATCTATCTATCTACTGCTTTTGCACTGCTTAGACCTAGTGGGGAGATCGGTGGGGTCGGTGGCCGAGCCCAGCAGGAACTAAGGAAGTTAGTTCTCACCCACTCTATCACGGGTACTAGCTCACGGGCGGTCGAGGAGGATCGTGGTAAGGGCATCGCGCCTAGTTGATAGTGGCGACCTACTTGCATTAGAGCCACCCGTGGTATATTTTGGAGTCAAAATTGTATAAAGAAATGATGTAACCTATATTTTGGGAGATGAACATGTAATTATATTTTGAAGTTAAACAATGTAAACGAATGTTGAATGATTGTAATAGTTAGACCCTTCTCTCTTTATATTACTTGTATGGAATACTTGTATCTTGCTCTTATTGTTGTTCGCACCTTTAGGTGCATCTTTTTGTCATGTATGATGTAGAATTTCATTACCTGGGCAATTCTTTGTACATGGCTTGTTGTCGAGCCTTGGGCGGACGGGGGAGAGTCTTTGTCAGTTCGGCGCACGATCGCGTTCTCGAACCAGAACCAAATTGGTAGCGGTCTCGGGGCGTGACAGGTATTCTTTTGGTATCAGAGCAATTAAGAGCAAGTAAAGAGAGAGTCTAGGATGGACCTAGGAAACCCTAGGACGGTGAACCCTAAGGCTATAGGTGCGTGAGCGAAACGTGGGCCTATGCCATGTGGCGGAAGTTAATTCGATTAGGTCGAAGTAACGGTTGAGATGTCTCTAGTATTGAATAGAGATGGATTCAAGGGTATTAGTTCTTGGCTTGAAGTGTTTGTGTTGGGCGAGACAACATGACAGGAGTCTAGAATAAGTACACTTGTGTGCTTCCGCCTAATTCTTAAATGTTGAGTTGCGTAGACTGTTAATCACGAGTATTTCGATGGGTGAAGATAACTAACTCAGTTATTACGTTTCGGGAACTAATGCCTCAGGAGACGCTACACGCGTAGGTCGGGTCCGGCATCATCGTCGGGAGACCGGATCTACTGGACCCCCTTTGGCGCGAGTCGACGGGCCCTAGCGAGGTGCGGGAGTTACGACGCGAGATGAGCTGCGTTGACGGGTCGGTTCGATCGGCTCCAAGAGCTAATGGAGCAACGAGATAGCGGCGACAGGCGGCGACGGCGAGAATCGTGCTCCACCCGCGCCCCCGTACACGTGCACGAGGCGGGCGAGGGCGAGTGTGGCGGCGATTCCGGTGGCGGCGTGTCCTCCGCCGGCGAGTGGACTCCCGGCGGCCGCGGGTTCGGCAAGCCCCGATGCTTCGGCGAGGGGACGGAACAAGGGCGGTTGTTGACGGCCCTTATCAGGTTCATGAAGTTCCACCCACCAATCTTCGAAGGCGGACAAGTGGAGCCGGAGATAGTGGAGTCATGGATTGACTCAATGGAAACGATGTTCGGGGACTTTCACACCTCGGAACAAGACAAGGTCTACTTCGCCACGCATTGTCTCGCGAAGACGGCGAAGGTGCGGTGGAAACGGCGAGCGTGATAGGCCTTCGATCTCCCACCTATTACTTGGGAGGAGTTCAAGAGGAAATGTACGCCAACTACTTCCGGACACGGTGAAGCGAAAGTTGCGGGAGAAGTTCGAACTTTGAGGCGGGAGACCGCTACGTAGCGGAGTTCGAGCGGGAATTCTCCCACATTATAGGCGTATTCGGAAGTTGTGCGAGGCAGCCAGAGGCCGTGCGGGGTTCTTGCGAGGACTCGGGCCGAGTATATATCGGGCGGTGCGGATACTTAAGCTCACTACTTATGCTGAGATTTTTGATCGTGCACTGTGGGCGGAGCACGGTGACGCTCATGTGCGCGAGGAACGTGAGCTTATGGCGGCGTCCAAGGATAAGGGAAAGAAGCGATCAGGTGGTCCTTCGGGGGGACAATCAAGTTCTAAGAAGCCCCCGAAGAACCCACGAACGCAGTCGTGGAGTCGTGGACCGCAGAGGTGCACTATTTGTGGCGGCGGGAATCATCGGGCACATCAATGCAGACAGCGGCTGGGCAAGTGCTACAACTGTGGACAAGAAGGGCATATTAGCCGCAACTGTCCAGCGAGGGCCCCGCCTGCCCCGTCAGTGGCATCGACTCCAGCGACGCCGGCTTACTATGGAGGAGCTCCACTGTTGCTATGTCGGGTGACGCGCGATGGCTCCGCGTCGGCCGAGTTGACACGACCGGCGCCGGCGGACGGGTGATCGCCGCTACGGCCCAAGTGGAGGAACTGCTTGAAGGCGAACACGGCGTGACGTTGTGGCAGGTATGGTTTTAGTTAATGGAGTACGCTCCAGAGCTTTGTTTGACACGGGTGCCACTAATTCAATCATAAGTAAATCATTTGCACGAGCTCATGATATAGATATAAAGGCTTGTGAAAAGGTGTGGCGAATGGATAGTCCCGGTCAGGTAATTCATATTTATAAAGAATGCCCTGCATGTCCAGTGCAGATAGGTGCCTGGATAATGCCAATCCGAACCTTAGTGCTAAAAGGGTTGAAGGATTTTGACGTGATATTGGGCATGGACTGGCTTTCGAAATACTATGCGTCGATTGACTGCAAGGAGAAAGTGATCACGTTTCGTGAGCCAGGACAGGAGGAACTAGTCTACAAGGCGTGTAAGAGTTCTTGCTTCGCCGCGACAGTGTCGGCGACGAGAGCGAGGAAGCTTGTTAGCAGCGGTTGCGCTGCCTATGTGGCGGCAGATTGTAGAAGTTGAGCGAGTGACCCGACACTCGAGGAACTATCGATAGTTCGGGAGTTCCCGACGTATTTCCTACCGAATTACCGGGAATACCGCCGGAGCGGGAAATCGAGTTTGTAATCGACTTGGTTCCCGGAACCGCGCCGATTTCGAAGGCTCCGTATCGAATGGCGCCGGCGGAATTAAAAGAGTTGAGGGCTCAATTGTTGGATCTCCTTGATAAGGAATTCATCCGTGAGCGTATCGCCGTGGGGAGCCCGGTATTATTTGTGCGGAAGAAGGATGGAACGTTTCGACTCTGCGTGGATTACGCGAGTTGAACAAGGTCACGATCAAGAACAAGTATCCATTACCCGAATCGATGACTTGTTCGATCAATTGCGAGGTCGAGTGTTTACTCAAAGATTGACCTCCAATCGGGCTATCATCAGTTGAGGATTAAGCCGGAGGATGTTCAGAAAACCGCATTCCGTACGCGGTATGGACATTATGAATTCACGGTGATGCCGGGTTGGCTCACGCATGCCCCGGCAGCGTTCATGGACTTGATGAACCGTGTCTGCAGGAAGTACTTAGACCAGTTTGGGGTAGTCTTCATAGATGACATGCTGGTCTATTCCCGCGGTGACGAGGAACATGCGGAGCATTTACGCTTAGTACTTCAAATCCTTCGGGAGGAGAAGTTATATGCCAAGCGAAGAAGTGCGACTTTTGGGTGAGGAAGTTGCATTTACGGGGCACGTTATTTACGAGGCGGAATTTACGTTGACCAGGAAAATAGAGGCAATCAAGGATTGGCCGCGCCCTACGAATGTCACGGAAGTCCGAAGCTTTGTGGGCTTAGCGGGCTATTATAGGCGGTTCGTGGAAGGTTTCTCTAAAATTGTAATTCCACTTACCCGTCTAACGAAGAAAGGCACCAAGTTTATTTGGAGCGACGAGCGCGACCGGCGTTTCCAAGAGTTGAAGGATAGATTGACTTCGACTCGGTGCTCGCGTTGCGGTGCAAGGCGAAGACTTCGTGGTTTATAGCGACGCGTCTTATTCGAGCTTGGGGTGTGTTCGATGCGGGCGGGAAGGTAATCGCATATGCGTCCCGTCAGTTGAAGACCTATGAGAGGAACTACCCTATCCATGACTTAGCGCTAGCCGCTGTGGTATTTGCTCTTAAGTTGTGGAGACATTATCTTTATGGCGCGCGTTGCGAGATATACACGGACCACAAAAGTCTGAAGTATTTATTTACGCAAAAGGAGCTGAATATGCGCCAACGGCGGTGGTTAGAGTTATTTAAGGATTATGATGTCTCGATCCTTTACCACCCCGGGAAGGCGAATGTAGTCGCCGATGCTCTTAGCAGAAAGTCGGTAGAGAATCTTGCGTTGAAGGTTACGGCCCAGGATCAATTATGCTTGGAGATGAAACGGCTAGATCTTGAGGTAGTGGCTCCAGAAGTACCGGCTATTTTAGCGGCTCTTATTGTTACACCGAGCTTGTTGGAGCGGATCAAGAGTCTTCAATCTGCGGACCCTAATCTCCAAAAGGTGCGGCGTGACATTGAGAGCGGGCACGGTGGCGACTTCACCGTGGATGCCGCGGGTGCACTCCGGTTCATAGCCGGTGGTGTGTGCCAGAATGAAGAGGTCCGAAGCGATTTTGGAGGAAGCTCATCGGGCTCCTTATAGTATTCACCGGCGGCACCAAGCTGTACAAGGACTTGAAAATGCAGTGCTGGTGGGCGGGGATGAAAGCGGACATTGGGCGCTTTGTGGCGCAATGTTTAGTATGTCAGCAAGTAAAGGCGGAGCGCCGATACCCGACGGGAAAGCTTCAAAGCCTACCTATCCCAGTTTGGAAGTGGGAGGATATCGCGATGGATTTCGTGGTCGGACTGCCTCGTACGACGGGCGGCCACGACGCGCTTTGGGTGATTGTGGACCGCATGTCAAAGTCCGCACACTTTCTACCGATCCACACTACCTGGTCGGGCGAGAAACTGGCGCCGGTATATCTTGATGAGGTGGTCAGATTGCATAGGGTGCCGAAGTCGATTGTATCAGATCGAGATCCCCGATTCACCTGACATTTTTGGAAGAACCTACAGGAAGCCCTTGGCACACGACTCGAGTTTAGTACCGCATTTCACCCTCAGACAGATGGACAGTCAGAGAGGACTATTCAGATTCTGGAGGATATGTTGCGGGCGTGTGTCATTGACTATAAAGGAAGTTGGGCCAAATATTTGCCGATGGCCGAGTTCGCCTACAACAATAGTTACCAAGCTAGTGTGGAGATGGCACCGTTTGAGGTCCTCTACGGGCGGAAGTGCCGATCTCCAGTACACTGGGGTGATGTGGGTGAGCGGGCCGTGGTTGGTCCCGAAGTATTGCGAGAGGCCGCAGAGAAAGTTCGCCTTGCTCGCCAACGGATGCTTACGGCACAATCGAGACAGCGAAGTTATGCGAATAAGCGCCGAAGAGACTTGGAATTCGCGGTAGGAGACCGCGTGTTCTTGAAGGTTTCGCCTATGAGAGGCGTGAGGCGGTTTGGAGTTCGAGGAAAGCTAAGTCCTCGATACATTGGACCGTTCGAAGTGTTGGAACGTATTGGAGCGGTAGCATATCGGATTGCATTGCCGCCGCACCTAGCGGACGTTCACAACGAGTTTCACATTTCCAACCTTCGGAATATGTTTACAATCCCGAACATGCCATGAAGTTTGAACCGCCGGAGCTTCAAGAGGACTTGAGCTATGAAGAGTTTCCGGTGGCAATTATTGCTCGGGAGGTGCGCAAGTTACGGAATCGCGAAATTCCTTATGTTCGAGTTCGGTGGAGTAATCACGACGATCGTGAAGCCACTTGGGAACTCGAGAGCGAGATGAAAACGCATAATCCTCATTTATTCAAGGAGTGAGGTATGAATTTAAATTTAAGTTTGAGTTAAGTTTAACTTAAGGGTTCGTTTCGAGACGAACCTCTTTTTAAGGCGGGGAGGATGTAAGGAAGTGAATTCTCAAAATATGAGGATTGTACTTCATCCGGAATCGACTAAGTGTCGTGGTGGTGAGAATCGGAGAGATCGAAGCTGACTCTAAGCCAAAAAGTGCATTAGAGTAGACCCCGATCGCAAATGGTGCAAACTGCTCCATTCTGCGATTTTTGGCGATGGAGACCCGGACACCCCATGGAGACCGGATGCCACAAGGAGCCTCTGTGCGGGGAAGAATCGGCTAAGTCCGAAATACTAGCTCTCGGGATCCGGACAATGAGGAATGTCCAGGACATCCATTGTCCGACAATCCGTGAAGACCGGACCCGTACGTTGGAGAAACTAGCGAGGGTTTTTCGTAAGCCGATCCGTGAATTCTCGAAATCCGAGAGTTGCACCATGTTTAGAATCGACTGATTGTCGATTGGATGGACTTCGGGAAGTTCGAAGTTGATCCGAAGGCAAAAAGTGCACCGGAGTTGCTCCCGGTGAAGTTCGAAGCCTTCGGGCGTTTTTGTGCGCGTAGGCGCGAAAACGGAACCCGAAGAGCTATGTCGGGTTGCGAGCTGAATCCGACATTAGCGTGGATGAAAAGATGATGAAAAAGTGTTCGAAAACATGTTTGGAAAGTCTCGGTGCGATTTGAAAAGAATCGGAGGCAAGGCAATGAAAAAAACGGAGAAGAAACGAAAATCGAAATTTGGCTAAGTCCTTAAAAGTTGGGTGAGGAGACCAGGTCGGACAAAGGGAATCTTTGTCCGGACAATGGATGTCCGGACAATGGATCTTGTCCGGACACGGTAAATGGTCAAATGGGCAAAAATGGATTTAAGTCTTTGTCCAGGACATTGAGGGGATGTCCAGGTCCTGTGACCGAAAATGCCCGGTTGGTGCGGTTTGAATTGTTGAGGGGGCTTTTGGCATTTTGTTACAATAGAGCCTATAGAGGGCTTCTCCTCTCTCCCTCATTGTTATTTCCCACACACACACAACATAACACTCTCCCTCTCTCTCTCTAGCAAGAAGAAGGAGAAGAGGATAGAAGAAGGAGAAGGAGAAGTAGAAGGAGATTTTGGTGGAGAAGCAAGCTAAGAGGAAGATCCTTGGCTTCATCTTCTTCCTCTCCACCATTGGAGCTTCTACTTGAGGTAAGCTCTTGTGAGCTTTCATGGTAGACTTTGCTAGGATGGGTTTTATCCTTTGGGGATAATTTTTATGGAACCCTAGCATCTCTAAGAAGTGATTTACACCGTCGATTCGAGCTCTAATGTGGGATTTTGCTCGGGGCAAAATTCTAGGGCTCAAATTGGGGCTTTTCTTAGGAAGGGGTTTTGATCTCTTTTAACCTCATTTCTAACATATTGTTAGGTCCACGAACGCGTGCGAGCGACGGTTCGTCGATTCGGCGAACGGTTTAAGCGATCCGAGCCAAACAAAGGCTTTCGGCTTTGGTTTTGACCGGGGAGTCAAAGTAGGCATTGGAGGCAACGAAAGCGGCGTTGTTGCTTCAGGAACGTCCCAAAAGGTGGGGGTGTCTTACCGAAGCCGTTGGGCTCCCTTTTATGTCTAAGTAAATATTGGTCATATTGCATATATATGTACATATGTATATAGTTTTCATGCATGATAGGGTTAGTATGATTAAATGACTATTCTAGTGTGCCTCCTTATCGTGCGTGACTATGGTGTTGCATTAGGACATAGGAGTATGCTTGCATACCTTCCTTATCGTGCGGCACCATAGGCTTGCATTTGGACATAGGAAGCAAAGGAATGAGTATAATGACATTGAACCCTAGAGACAATTTAATTATGCATGATTATCAACTAGAGATACATGAACCAAGTATAGAGCTTGATAATTGACGTTATGACGTTATGACTTAGTGTAAAGAACACTAGAGATATGTGAATGTGAACCAAGTATACAACTTGATGATTAACATTATGACATAGTATAAAGAATACTAGTGACATGTATACCAAGTAGATCACATGATGACTAGTGGTATTGAACTTAGTGTAAAGAACACTAGAGCTACAAGAACCAAGCATAGAACTTGATGAATGACAATGGTATGTGACATAGTGTTAGAGAACACCTATGTATGATTTCCCCTTCGTGGATGCCCTCCAAATGGAGGAGAAGATCATACTCACACAGTCTGCTCAGCGCTCGTGGTTGGTCGCTCCACACGAGTAGTGCGAGTCTCCGGAGGTCTTGGCACGTGATTCGATAGGGATAGCCTATGTGGGGTCCCGAGGGATAGCCTATGTGGGGTCCGCGGACAACCCATGAGGTTGAATGTGTTGAGTCGTGGGCGTGCCTACGGGCTAGCCAAGGATTGGGTAATAACATAAGAACATAATGAGTATTTCATACATACTTGATTGGAACATAGTAGCATGATAGATATTTCATAACTATATCATGATCTTGTTGTTTCAGGCATAGCAGTAGTTGCCTTGTTTATATCATGCTTTACTTACAGCGATTCTGACTTTAAATTATCTATCTATCTATCTACTGCTTTTGCACCTTAGACCTAGTGGGGAGATCGGTGGGGTCGGTGGCCGAGCCCAGGGAACTAAGGAAGTTAGTTCTCACCCCACTCTATCACAGGTACTAGCTCACGGGCGGTCGAGGAGGATCGCGGTAAGGGCATCGCGCCCTAGTTGATAGTGGCCACCTACTTGCATTAGAGCCACCCGTGGTATATTTTGGAGTCAAAATTGTATAAAGAAATGATGTAACCTACATTTTGGGAGATGAACATGTATTTATATTTTGAAGTTAAACAATGTAAACGAATGTTGAATGATTGTAATAGTTAGACTCTTCTCTCTTTATATTACTTGTATGGAATACTTGTATCTTGCTCTTATTGTTGTTCGCACCTTTAGGTGCATCTTTTTGTCATGTATGATGTAGAATTTCATTTCTG
>CM045935.1:1435000-1465000 GCA_025177825.1 Aechmea fasciata
GGACCTCGAAAGGTTTTCTCACGGCGAGGATCCCAATTTTGCACGTGGGGTTATACCACGGTAGGGAATTTATACAATTTTACCCTCGAAGTCCGATGTGGACAATCGAGTCCGTTGGTGGCTTATATTTTCCCCATATTATCTAGAAAATTAGACAATATGTCATCCACTCTTTCTTTTTCTTTTTCTTTTTTTTCTTTTTTTTTATTTATATTTTTTTTATACATAATATTTCTTTAAGAAGCGGCCGTTGATAGGTGGCATTGGTCTTTCACCTTTGGCATCAATTAATTAATAAGCGCCGCCTTCATAGACTTTTTCCACTACATATGGGCCTTCCCAATTTGGATCAAATTTCCTTCCAGTGTGTCTATTGATTATAATTGGTCTACGAAGAACGAGCACCAACTCCCCAACGTTAAAGGTGCGGTATCGAGTGAGCTTATTATATGCTCTTGCCATCTGGGCTTGATAGAGTTCCAAATTTTGTTGGGCAATTAGCCGAGTTTCATCTAATGCATCCAGCTCGTCAAGCCTTAGTAGAGCATTTTCTTCATTTGTTAACTCGTGTTGAACTGCGATCCGCAAGAGGGCAATTCAACCTCTAGTGGTAATACCGCCTCAGTGCCAAACACCAAAGAGTAGGGTGTTGCTTGAGTTGGCGTTCTGTATGTGGTTCGATAGGCCCAAAGAGCTTATATGATCCGCACATGCCATTCCTTTTGATTTTTACCGATAATTTTCTTTAATAGCTTTATCAAAGTCTTATTAAAGGCTTCAGCCAATCCATTAGCCCTTGCATTATATATCGAAGAATACCTCCAATCAATTTTGTGTTGAGTAGCAAATCTCGACTTGGAAACTCTTGAAAGCAGTTCCATTATCAGATATGATTCGTCTTGGAACTCCAAATCGATATAGAATATTTTCTCTAAAGAATTTGACGACATCATCTGCTTTTACTTCTCTTAGTGGGATTGCCTCAACCCATCTAGAAAAATAATCTGTAGCAGCAAGAATGAACTTATGCCCCCTGGAAGATGGTGGATTGATAGGTCCTATCACATCTGTTCCCCACATATCAAACGGCCATGAAGCGATTGTAGGGTGCAAGGGATTTGGATGTCGATGAATAAAGTCACCGTGGATTTGACATTGATGGCATTTTCTAACATACATCATACAATCTTGTATCATGGTTGGCCAATAATATCCCAAATGCTTAATTTTAAGACGCATTTTTGGCCCTGATTGGTGTGCACCGCAAATGCCAGAATGAACTTCATGCATGACTTGTTTAATCTCATCTGGAGATAAACATTTAAGCCATAATTGATCATAAGATCTGCGATAAAGTTGGTCATTAACGAATACATATCGCATTGCTCTTTTCTTAATTTGTGCCTGTTTTGACTTTTCTTCTGGCATTTTATTATATTTGAGAAAATCGATGAAAGATTCTCTCCAATCATCTTCTGTATCGATGGTTGCAACTTCAGCTTCCTTTGTATCTTCTTCCAGATTTAAGTCAGCCGGAGACAATATTTTTCGATTCCGTATAGTTATTTGGACTTCATCCATAGTAGGATCAGCAAGCTCTTTAGCCAATTTAGCCAAGGCATCAGCTTTTCCATTCATAGCCCTGGAGACTTTTTCTATTTTTATACATGGGATTTTCTTTATAAGACATTTCACCTTCGTTTGATATTTGACCAACTCAGATTTATGTACTTTAAACTCCCCTTCAACTTGATTGATGATTAATTGGGAGTCGCCATAGATATGCAATTTTTGTATATTCAACTGGATTGCAATTTCTAAACCAGCAATAAGAGCTTCGTACTCAGCCTCGTTATTTGTGCGAGGCTCAGAAAGGGCTAATGAGTATCTCAAAATGCCTCCTTCAGGTGTTACAAAGATTAACCCTATCCCGGCCTTAATCTGAGGGATATTTGGACTGAAAGCTGGTTGAATTGAGGACGCGCCATCGAAATACATTTTCCAATAGGGTTGGTCTTCCATAGTAAACATGATGTGCTCATCGGGCAAATCGCAGATCAAAGGTGAGTCGTCTGGAATTGGATGTGCAGCTAGAAAATCAGCAAGTGCTTGACCTTTAATGGCTTTCTGTGGCACATAAGTGATGTCAAATTCGAGGAGTATAACAGCCCATTTTGCCAATCTTCCAGTCAAAACTGGTCTTGTCATTAAGAATTTAAGCGGATCCACCTTCGAAATTAAGTGGATTTTGTGTTCCAGCATATAATGTCTTAATTTCTTAACGGCAAATAGAAGGTCTAGACAAAGCATTTCGATTGGTGAGTAGGAATTTTCTGCCCCCACTAACATCCTGCTGAGATAGTATAAAGCATTTTCCTTCCCTTCTTCATTATTTTGAGCGAGAAGTGCACCAAGCGATCCTTCAAGTGCCGCTGTATATAAAATTAATGGTCTGCCATGAATAGGGGCAGCAAGCACTGGGGGACTTAATAAATATCTCTTAATGTCCTCAAATGCTGTTTGACAATCATCATCCCATATGAAAGGCGCATCCTTTTTCACCAATTTAGAAAATGGTTTAATTCTGCCAGATAAATTTGATATAAATCTTCGAATATATGCCAATCTTCCTTGAAAGGATCGCAGTTGCTTCAAATTCTTTGGAGGCGGCAATTCCATGACAGCCTTAATTTTTGCAGGGTCTATTTCGATTCCTCTATGTCTAACAATAAACCCCAAGAATTTGCCCGAATAAACTCCAAATGCACATTTAAGAGGATTCATTTTCAGATTATATTTTCTTAATCTGATGAAAACTGTTCTTAAGTCTTCAAAATGATTTGCTTTGTTTACGCTTTGACAACCAAATCATCAACATAGCACTCAACAGTTTTGTGGAGCAAGTCATCAAAAATTCTTGTCATAGCCCTTTGATAAGTGGCTCTGCATTTTTAGACCAAAGGGCATAACCTTGTAACAGTATATGCCAATTGGAGTTCTAAAAGCAGTATGTTTTTCGTCCTCAGGTGCCATCTTTATCTGGTTATATCCAGAGGAACCATCCATGAAAGAAAACATCTCGTAACTTGAAGTGTTATCGATCATTAGTTCAGTGACTGGCAGTGGAAAATCATCCTTTGGGCATGCTTTATTTACATCTCGAAAGTCGACGCATACGCGAATTTGACCATTTTTCTTCTTTACTGGGACTATGCTTGCGATCCAATCAGCGTATTTTTCTTCTCTGATGAACCCTGCTTCAATAAGCTTTTTAGTTTCTGCTATGATCTGTTCTTCTAAGTCGACTCTTGTCCTCCTTGGAGCTTGTTTAACTGGAGCCACATCTGGGCTAAGAGCAAGTTTATGAACAGCCACATTCGGATCTAGACCGGGCATTTCTTTATATGTCCAAGCAAAACAGTCTTTATATTCTATCAACAATGCTTTCAACATATCTTGATCTTTTTCTGAAAGCAGTGCACTAATATAAGTGGGTCTTCGATCTTCTTCGGTGCCCAAATTTATTTCTAAAAGCTCATCAACGGTGGCTTGCCCCCCGTCCTCAAGCTCTTGTGGAGCATCTTTTAAATCCAGAAGCTCTGTTTTTATTGGCTCGATGTCCTCATCTTGCTCCATATCCTTTATTGTGATCATGGTGCAAGTATGTCGTATGACAGATGAATCATTATGGGTTATCTCTGTCGTCGGAGGCATGAGATTGAGTTGACTTGTTTCAGAAGCTGTTATTCCAACGCACTCTTTGTAAGACACTTGAGCAGGTTGATGATATCCTAACCCTCTTGTGTGTACTGTTCGCCCATTTGGAAGCACAACTCTTTTTTGCGGTGGATTCCACATTCTCTGAAAAAATTTTCGATTAGCCCGTGATTTTCTTGTAGGAAATCCTGAGCTGCTCATCATATTCTTGAGATTTTTCGAAAAATATGCTGGTATATTGACGTCCTCATATATTTCCTCATCAGAGTTGTCGAGCTTGATAAGATCAGAGGGTTTGTAATCATCTGACTTATAAAAGAGGATCCCTTTTTTTATTTTTTCTTTTCCCCTGATTTTCTCAACTCGAGGAGGTACAAAGAAGGTTTTTAGATCATTCACTTTTATTGGCTCACTTATATGAAGAGACTTTATATGTCCATCTGGAACTCCAGTAATAGCTAGGGAATCCTCAATCCATTCAGGAGTTCTTATGAACATATTTGCCTCGGCTGTCAAGAAAATCTCTTCATCTTCTCGATGAGTCTTCTCCCAGGGCATGTTTAATTTGGAGGAAAATGTTTCCAACATTTTTCTTAATTGTTCTTCATCATCGGAATCTTCTGAATCACTTCCGAAGTGTGGAATCGTATTTTCTTTATTATCCTCAATTTTTATCTTTCCCTTTGAGGATTTTTTATCACCCTGAACTTTATCCTCTTCGTGTTCGCGAGATAATTTTATATCTTTTTCAGATTCCGCGAAATATCTTGCATCTTCGTATCGTATCTCATGTACTCCAAATGGACGTATATCACCATCAACTCTGAATTCTTCTCCATCCTTGATATATTTCAAACATTGATGAAGAGTAGAGGGGACAATATTATACTCGTGCAACCAAGGCCGTCCCAATAATGCTTTTTACGAAGTATCTGCATTTATCACATAGAATTTGACATCGGTCCGTAATGCTCCAAATTTGATAGGAAGAATGATCGACCCGAGAGCTTTTTGACTATGTTGATTAAAGCCTTGAATCAAAATTCTTTCTGAGGATAAATGATCGACATTCAGAGCTAGGCTTTTCAAAGTTCTTAGAGTCAAAATGTTGATTGAGGATCCGGGATCGATTAAAATACGATTAATCTTCTCTCCATCGCTTGTCCCAGTCACATATAATGGCCTGTTGTGATGAGCAGTGCCCAACAGCATGTCCTCATCAGTGAAAATGACATTGGCAATATGTCTGGAGTATAATGCCTCTTTCATATTCACCTCGGCAAAATGAGCATAAAATGACTCGGGATTTTGTAAAGCGTAAATGAGTACGTCCCGAAGTTCTTTAGACATCATTAGGGCATCATATACACTCAACAAGGCAGGCACTTTTCTTAGATGAGAAAGTATGTTATACTCAATCTTCGATAATCTCCCTTGATTTGATGAAGTCGGTGCCTCTTGATTTATCTGAATTTCTTTATCCTTACTATTTTGTGGCTGCCCTTGCCTTTCAGGTAATACTTTTCCAGACTTCAGTGTAATCTGGAGAGAATCCTCAGCTTCTTTATTTTCCTCGGTATTAGAGTCGACACCACAGGTAATAGTTTGGCATGTTTCGACTCTGGTCTTTTCAAGAGTATTCAACTTGTTGAGTATCTCTTTTAATTGCTCTTTCATGCTGTTTATTGCCATGGCAACACAGTCTATGTTTGTTGCTAGAGTGCGTACATCAATTTGCACTCTTCTCAAATCATTGTCGATCTCAAGAAGGCGATATTCCATTCTCCTTGCGCCGCAATCCCTGCTCGGAGTATCATATGCTACCCAGGCACTATCACCATCTTCAAGTGCATCAGCAGATTGTCTAACCCTATTTCTTTGATTCACAGAGTCTTCAGATTGCTCTTCAGAGACTGTTATTACCCGACATGACTCTTTGAGTTGTAATTTATTTTTTCTATGGTCCCGAAGTTTCATGCATACATCATAAGCATGACCTCTCGTTCCACACCAAAAACAGCGTAATTTCATATCATCAAAAGCATCATAACATACTTTTCTGAATTCTTCGAGAGTCATGGATTGTTGTTTCTCAAATCGCGGCAGATGTTTCTTCCATCGTCGATTTTTGGATTCAGCATCTATCGGTTGACCGATCTTTGGTCTTACCTTGTCAACAGGTAGATTCTGCACCTTTTTCCAC
This sequence comes from Aechmea fasciata, assembly GCA_025177825.1. Taxonomy (NCBI): domain Eukaryota; kingdom Viridiplantae; phylum Streptophyta; class Magnoliopsida; order Poales; family Bromeliaceae; genus Aechmea; species Aechmea fasciata. The sequence continues at coordinate 1,440,921 of CM045935.1, forward strand.
TGGCGACAATTTTCTAGAGCGTGCCCCCATGTATTATGATAGGAACAGAACTCTGTCGATATGACTTTCTTTTTTCCTTCCTTGATTAGAGCTTCATTATTCTGGTGAACCTCCGACTGCTGGTTTGGGGTTGGATTCTTCTTATTTTTCGAAGATGGCGCATTTCCTCTCGCCGACATTCTTTTAAGCTCTTGAGCAATTATGTGTGCTTCATAGAAACTTGCATCGTATTCGGCTTTTGTCGACTTTGATTGCTCCGGATCAGCTTGCGTAGTTATGACTCGGCATGTTTCAACCCGATATCTTTTTGATGCTTCAGTAGCATCCGTTTTGAGCATGTCTATTATAGTTCTCATTTGAATATCTATGCCTTTTATATCGCCAGCCATGCTGTTCACATTCATCTTTATAAGGCTAACTTCATTGTGGAGCCTCTTCATTTCTCCCTCCATTCTGATCAAGCGACACTCCATTCTATACAACTTCTTCATTGGATCACGGTGAGTTGAAGTGTCATATAATTCCAAAGGATCAACATAAGTATCATCGTTTGGTGTGGATGTCTGTTGATTTGCCTCCAGGGTCGGCTCAGAGCTTTCTGACACGTCATCAGATATTGTAATGACACGGCATGATTCCCGTGTGTAAGGAATAGTCTTGTGCTTATTTTTCTCCTGGATTGTCAAAGTTGTGCTTCGACATTTTGCTCGACACTTGCCTTTTGAGAAAACCGATTTCTTAGCCTTCTTGTATATTGAAAAGTGCGAGCTTTTCTAAGTTATGTCCTTTCATTTGATGAAAAGGGCAATACATGGGTGTATTTTCTTTGTTAGAAGACCGAGAATTAACTCCTTCTGTTGGCACCATTCTCGGGCATTCCCCTCTGGTTTCTATAAGAGGGGCTTTTCCTTTATCTTTTTGAGAAGTTTCGGGTGAATGCTGATTTGAAGATCGAGTTATAGGCTTTGGTAACAGCTCGACCTTCCGTTCTCTGTCATTTTGCGACTGAGACTGTTGAGGAGGGGGAGTAATCTTCATTAACTGCTCTACTCTAGCCTCAATCCCAATCATCATAGAGAACATCACATTCAGTTGTGTTGTCATGTCCAATATTTTATCATTCACCTTGTGAAAGTTGTAGCGTGTCATTTCTTTTATTTCTGCCAATTGGTCATGAACTTCTCTGAGGTTCTTTTCTTGTTCCCTAAGGTGACTAGCAGAAAAGATAATTTCTTCATCATCTCGTCGTGCGGTGATGACTCTGCAAGTCTCTCCCCAAAAAGGCTCACCTTCTTCTTTACACTCCTCGACGGAAAGTTCTTTTTTATCAGAGTCCTTCTTTTTCCTAGCCTCTTCTATTGCTTTGGAAATAAAGTCATGAATCAGAAGAGGCTCTCTTTCAACTTGATTATATTCTTCCATCGAGTCAATGTGTTCCTCGATAGGCCGCTTTTTATGTTGAGGTTCAGCCGGCTCAACAAATTTCTTATTCTTCTTCGCCCGAGTTATTCTGCGCATCGACTTGGCTGAAGTATTAATTTTTTTGGTTGAAGGCATGGGCTTATCCTGAGACTGCACTTCTGGGTTTAAAGGGCCTCGCCATTTTATTCCTGGAACTTCTTTTAAGTATTTCATCATCTTCCGAGTTTTCTTAGATAAGAATATATTCCAAAACTCGGGAGGAAGTTCATTCTCGCTTTCTTCTATATTTTCAGTACCCACACCAATCAAATTGGTCTTTTCGATCGGTGTCTCTAACAATACCGTTGTGAAAGAGTGATTTCGCTTTTGTATTGTTTTTCAACCCAATCTTTGAAAACCCAACAGTCTTCGATTGGATGGCTAATTAGCCTATGATATAGGCAATATTTTGGATTATCAGTTTTCCCTACATCATCTGGCTTCTTTGGCTCGGGCAGTTGAAGACCATTTTTAACAGCATCGTAAAAAATTTTCTTCACTTTCTCCCGCTTGAAAGGGTATACTTTGTTTCTTCGCTCCTCTAAAGAAAACCCTTTTGGATTATTGCCCCCAAACATAGGTTTTACAGGGGTCTGTTCAACTGCAGAGGTAATTGCTTTCTTACCTTTCTCTATCATGTTCGTGCGGGCCGGTCTAGCCTGTGCAGGTCTAGCCTGTACCATTTTCGTCTCGACTCTTTTGTTATCATCCCTTTTTGTCTTTTGTGCATTTACTAAGACTTGGGGATCAGTTCTCTCCAGTCTAGAGACGTTTAATATCAATTCGTGGAAGGTGGAACAACTAGATGTGCACAGGAAAGGAGCCATCCAGTTATCAATATTGCCCATAACAAGACCAACGGCTTGAGGCTGGTCTAAAGGTTGTTCACACCTTATACTTAAGTTCCGCCACCTTGTAATATAATCTAGCATTGTTTCATCTCTTCTTCGTTTGGCAGCTACTAGATCAGCGATAGTAATCTTATCGCTAACGGTGGCGAATTTTGCTCTGAAAGCTTCTTCCATGTCAGTCCAAGTTTTAATGGACTCATCCTCGAGGGAGTAGTACCATTCAAAAGCTATGCCCGATAAGCTTTGTGGAAATTGCCGCAAGAGTAGAGGTCCATTACTCCCGGTATTTCCACACATGGCTTTAAAATGTGCTAGATGCTGATCAGGATTACCAACACCATAGAACATTTTAAATTTAGGGACTTGATACCCGTCTGGAAAAGGTATACTGTCATATTCCGATAGATAGGGGTGTCCTTTCCCTTTCGGCTTCGGATTTGCCCCTGCTACCGTCTCTTTAACTTGAGAAGTGATCAGATCATGAATCTCTTCTTTAGTCAAAGAGGTAGTAGTCTCTTTAGGAACAGTTGTTTTAGCCTGCTCATCAATGACTTGGGGTACATGTGCTTCCGTGCGAGCTAGAGTCTTGGTTTGATGCCGTTGATCTTCCATTTGCTTCTGCACAGTCAACATCATATCCATGACCTCTTCCATCTTCTTATAGAGATTTATGATATCTCTATCTTTTTCATCAACTTTCTTCCTCAAGGATGCAATCACAGCATCCTTTGGATCCCTCGGGAAGAACACAACCTCTTCTTCCTCTCGTGGATCAGATAGATCATCAGGTAGATCATCTTTATTCACAATATTTTGCGAAGAGCTTGCTTCTTTAGCTCTTGCTTTCTCTTCTACTGCTTTTCTTGCAGCAGCTCTTGTAAGAATCTGTTGGATAGTTTCATCTTCATCAACAGCCTCACCTGAGGGCGTATGCCCTATTACTCTCACAGTGTGAATCTCCAAATTTTTAGATTTTTCTTCTTTGATTTGAGCGAGAGTTTTGAGCCTCCACTCTGTCTTTCTTCCTTCCCGTGACAGTGTCGACCTTCTTTGCCACTTCGGCTTCTCTATCTTCTTCTCTATATTCATCCTTCCTTTTGCAGCTTTAAAGGCTTTGTATATTTGCTTGCAGACAGAGTTCTCGCTGTTGTTTCTCAAACGAGAACATGCAGAAGAAGGCTTCAGATGGGCCATTTCTGACTCTGGGCGCAGAATAGCCGTAGGTGAGTTCTTTCTCACAAACCTCAGAGGTGCGTAGCGGTTGTGGACCAAAACGTCAGGCCCAGCGACAAACCAAGCACGTGGGGTTTGTCGAGACTTCATTTCCTTGTTCGACTCTTGCCGTTTCAAAGTACGGCGGAGATTTCTCTTGAATGCTTTCGTCATGGGCGATAGAGTATCTTTGGGGAACGTCAATCTATTGAAGACTGACGCTTTAGGAGCCATGTTAAGCGACGATGTTCCTTCATTTCTGTTTAGGAACACCAACCTACCCTGCAACTCCATTTTCTTTGAAGTGCTAAGGGGAGTTATCCTCTCCTTCGCGGGGACACGAGGAAGATTGGGAATCATCCTCTCCTTCACTGGGACGCAAGGAAAGTTGGGGATCATCCTCTCCTTCACGGGGATGCGAGGAAAGTTGGAGGTCATCCTCTCCTTCACTGGAACGCGAGGAAAGTTGGAGGTCATCCTCTCCTTCACTGGAACGCGAGGAGGGTTGGGGATGATGACGTTAGGGCGCCTCCCACGAGAAGGAAGGCGGGGAATCACAGCATTGCTCTTGCAGGTAGCCAGAGCGTTGTCGTTGTTGGTGCTGGTGATAGCAAAATAAACCTAAACTCATACCAAAATTACATATATATATATATATATATATATATATATATATATATATATATATATATATATATATATATATATATATATATATATATATACATATATATATATACATACATAAAATATATATATATATATATATATATATACATATATATATATACATATATATATATATACATATTTTATATATATATATATACATATTTGAGGCATAAAATATATATATATATATATATATATATACATATATATATATATATATATACATATATATATATATATATATATATATACATATATATATATATATATATATATATATATATATATATATATATATATATATATATATATATATATATATATATATATATATATATATATATATATATATATATATATATATATACATACATACATATATATATACATACATACATATATATATACATACATACATATATATATATACATACATACATATATACATATATATATGTATATATATACATATATATATGTATATATATATATATATATATATACATATATATATATATATATATACATATATATATATATATATATACATATATATATATATACACACACACACATATATATATATATACACACTTATACATATATATATACATATATATATATTTATATATATATAATATAAACAAAAAAATAAATAAATATAGAGAGAGAATGAGGTGGTCCATGCACTAGATGCATGGACAAAATAGAATCTAAATTCCCATGACCTCCTCCACAACTTCCCACTTCCCTCATTACACACACGATCCGCACTACCCCCATTACAACTTCCCACCTTCTACATGATCAAAAGGAGAAGAGAAAACCAACCCATAAATACCCACTTGAAACCCACTTGAGAGCCACTTTTTTAACCGAGAAACCTTCCCACCACATCCCACTTCCCCGTTGCCGAAGAAGAAAAAAAAAAAAAAACTAAGGTAATTAGTCCCCCCATTGATGCGACCATCAAAGCATCTCTCTCTCTCTCAAAATTAAAGCTCCATCTCTCTCTCTACAAAAAAAAAAAGATAGCTTCTCTCTTTTCCTCAATCTCCTCTCTCTCTGTTTTGGTGAACCCGAGACCCGCTCAAGCCCTCCTTCGGATGCTCCTCGTGGCGCGAGCACGTCCCCCACCGCGCGTCTTCTCCACCGTAGCTCCCACGTCGTCGCGAACACCCTGGCCGCACGCCTCTCTCGCCATGACCGCTGCCGCGAACCCCCGTCGTCGCGAACCCCTCTCGCACGGCCCGTCGCCGAGGCCCCCTGGCCGCTCCGTTTTTCCCCGACGACCGCCTCAAGACACACCGTCGTCGACCTCGACTCATCGCTCGCACCGCGCCGGCCCTAAGCCCACTCGCCTCGACTCCGCCTCGGCCGCGCCTCGCTCCGCCGCGCCGCGCCTCGACCCCGTCTCGCTCGGCCTCCCTCGAGCCGCGCGCCGCCTCAACATCCGCGCGGCACCTCGACGCCGTCGTCGGCGCCGCCCTCGGCCTCCGCCTCGACTCCTCCATGGCCGAGGCCCGAGAGGAGGCCCACGCCTTGGCCGTGCCTCGACGCCGCCGCTCGCGCCGGATCCCGCCGCCCGCGCCGGATCCCGCCACCCGCCTCGCCCGATTCCATCGCCCGAGCAAGATCTCGACGTGTCGCCGCCGCACGCTCGGCCTCCGCTCGACGCCGCCTCCTTGAGCAGACCACGCCGCCCGCGCCGCGCATGATCTCCGCTCGCGCGCGCTCGACGCCGTCGCGCCTCGACCCGCCGCACGCGCTCACCTCGACGCCGCCGCCCGCGCAGATCCCGACGCCGCGCCGTGCGCAGATCCCGACGAACCGGCCCGCACAGATCGCCGCTCGGCCGTAGCCAGACCGCGCCGTCGTTGCCGACAGGGGCGTGGTGCCGCCACCCGCCCCGCCCTCTCGACGAACCGGCCGTGCGGACCGCGCCGCCGTTGCCGACAGGGGCGTGGTGCTTCGCCACCCGCCCGGTTCTCTTCGACGAATCATGTTGCGGCTCCGCCGTTGTTCGATCCAACTCCAACGGAGCGTGGTACTTCGCCACCCGCTTCGTTGTTGAGTGATCCGACTCCGACAGAAGTGTGGTGCTCCGCCACCCGCTTTACCGACGTTCGCTCCAAACTCGACGAGAGGAGAATATGTGCCCGCCAATGTTCGATGAAAAGCCCGAGTCGTCGCTAACGACGACGACAAAGGCAATGAAGCGAAGATTTCGTTTGATGCTTAGCCATCGACGGAGGTGACCGGCGACGAAGGTTAGCCATCGACGGAGGCGACCGGCGACGACGAAGGCGATGGAGCTAGTCTCCGTCCGACGGAGGCGACCGCAACGACGAATCCGTCTCGATGCTTAGCCATCGACGAGGCGACCGACGACGATGAAGCCGATCCGACGACGATGAAGCCGCTCCGACGACGGCCGAGCGTGGTGCTTTGCCACCCGCTCGACTCCGATCCGACGACGACGGCCGATCCGACGACGACGAAGCCGCCCGACGACGGCCGAGCGTGGTGCTTCGCCACCCGCTCGGCTCCGATCCGACGACGATGAAGCCGCTCCGACGACGGCCGAGCGTGGTGCTTCGCCACCCGCTCGGCTCCGATCCGACGACGATGAAGCGTGGTGCTTCGCCACCCGCTCGGCTCCGATCCGACGACGATCGAGCCGCTCCGACGAAGACCGCCCGCCAAGTGCTCGACGGCAAATCTGAGAGAGAGAGCGGTGCTCTCCTCTCAAATGAAGTCCGCCCGCCAACCGCTCGACGGCGAAATTGAGAGAGAGAGCGGTGCTCTCCCCTCAAATGCAGACCGCCCGCCAAGTGCTCGACGACGAATCTGAGAGAGAGAGCGGTGCTCTCATCTCAAATGAAGACCGCCCGCCAAGTGCTCGACGGCGGATCCGAAAGAGAGAGAGCGGTGCTCTCCTCTCAAACAAAGATTGCCCGCCAAGTGCTCGACGGCGGATCAGAGAGCGGTGCTCTCCTCTCAAACAAAGATCGCCCGCTAAGTGCTCGATGGCGAGTTCGAGAGAGAGCGGTGCTCTCCTCTCGACGAAGACCCTCCGCCAACCGCTGACGGCGAAATTGAGAAAAAGAGCGATGCTCTCCTCTCAAATCCTCTCCAATGAAGTCAAATAAAGCGTTCCCACTAAGTGTTCGACGGCGGATCCGAGAGAGAGAGCGGTGCTCTCCTCTCAAACAAAGTTCGCTCGCTAATTGCTCGGCGGCGAATCCTAAAGAGAGCGATGCTCTCATTTACATACCAATCATTCGACGGAATGCTTCGTCGTCGACGTGCTAATTCAACCGCCATATGTTTGACGGAATGCCGATATGAACATCGACGGTGCTTTTTGCAAAAATATCACCAAAAAGAGAGAGAATTCTCAAATCAAAGAGAGAGATGGCTATAATCCATTTAAATCGAATGTTGAATTTTTGACTCGGTCAAATTAAACCAAATTAAAGTATCATTACATTCGATGCAAGTTAAATTGAATAAGATCGAATGCACTTGGTTTTGAATCAAAATTCTCAATTTCGATTATTTCAAAATCTCATTTGAATTAACTCACAAGGGCTTGAATTAGACCCGAACTCACTTTCGGATTTCAATACCCATTTAACCCATTTCATAAACCCCATAACCCATATCATTAACCCATACTATACTCATTAACATCAACCCATAAACCTATAAACCCATTTAACCCATTTCAATAACCCATAACCCATACTCATTTAACCCATATCGAACCCATTAACCCATTTAACCCATATACCTAAACCCACATACCAAAATTCATAAACCTAAACCCATACCAAATCCATTTAACCCAATACCCATTTAACCCAAAATTCATTTAACCCAATACCCATTTACCCAAAGAGGCCCAATACCAAAGCCCACTTCGAAATTAAACCCATCAAAATAAACCTGTACACTCGGTCCATGAACCATGAACCATAAACTTGTATACCCGGTCCATGAACCATGAACCATAAACCTGTACACCCGGTCCATGAACCATGAACCATAAACCTGTACACCCGGTCCATGAACCATGAACCATAAACCTGTACACCAAGTCCATGAACCATGAACCATAAACTCATACGCCAAGTCCATGAATCATGAACCATAAACCCATACACCAAGTCTATGAATCATGAACCACAAATTCATACACCAAGTCCACGAACTATGAACCAAAATCATGGACCAATCCATACACCGAGTCTACAACCTATGAACCTATGTTCATAAACCATAAACCTATGAACCCATGAGCCTAAATTCATGAACCAAATCTCACATATCCAATACCCTAAACTAAATCCAAAACCCAATATCGACCGAAACGTCGTTAAACTAAACCTAAATCCTAACCTCGACCGAAACGTCGCTAAACTAAACCCAAATACAACCCCGACCGAAATGTCGTTAGACTAATCCAAAGCCCAATTTCGACCGTAATGTCGTTAAACTAAACGTAAACCCAATTTCGACTGAAATGTCGTTAAACTAAACCCAATCTCGACCGTAATGTCGTTAAACTAAACCTAAATTCAATGACCGAAACGTCATTAAACTAAACCCAAACCCAAAACCAAATCTAAATCATCCAATTCTCTAGCACATAAAACTAGAGTCAAATCATGTTAAAACTCGATCAAATTCTAAATATATGCTTAGAATTGATCAAACCATTTAATCAAATTAAACTTGTTGGACTCTAATACATTTACTCGGAGTTCAAATAAATGAAATTAAGTTAGATTCCAATACATATACTTGGAGTTTAATTTAAATCAAATTTGACTAATCCTAATACATATAATTAGGATTCAGTTAACATTTCACCCTATGATGAACACAATACAAACATGATTAAGCTCTAACACATAAATTTAGAGCCTAATTACACCAGACTCTAAGATATAAATTAGAGTCTAATTCAAGATATTTGGGTTAATCCTAACACATACACTTAGGATGAAAACTCAAATTGAATATCAAATCAAATTTTATCGACTTTATAACATACATTTAAAGTTCAATTAGTCAAATCAAACTCTAAATACATATAATTAGAGTTTAATTTGAATCGAATTCGATTAAATCCCAATGAATACACATGGAATTTAATTAATCCTTCATCTTAGGGTGAACCATGTTGAGCTCCAAATATATAGGGCCCAACAAATTAATTTGATCACATGTTTTGAGCATCTTAGGACATATAACTAAGGTGCAATCAAAATTAAGTTTAATTGATCATCATATTGTCAAATTAAACTTTTCTTTTCTTTTTCTGCTCCACTTATGTACACCGAGGGTATGCCCTTGGTTAAAGCCATGTAATTGAACGATAAACAATAAAATTCTTTGTTCAATTTCAGTTTATTTCAATTCTAGCATTTCAAAGGTCTCTTAATCGAAGGTACCCTAACATTTTATAGGGGTAATTAACAATAGACGCTTGCGTTTATTGGAAGCCATGGATCCACAATACCTGATAATCATATATACATATAGTTAATCTGAATCATGAATACTACCCCACGGGAAATTCAAGATAAATTTCACCGTGCGAGGTACGTCATTCGTGGTGGCAGACAAAATGGCACGCCCGGTGGGATCAGAATGAGCTTGGATCGGTAACCGTTTCGCCCGGTGGGAAGTTGGTCGTGGGGATCAGAATTTTGGGATTTGAAATTGAGATATTTGTGAATCTCAATCTCAACTAACTCCCCATTCATAATAATATCTTATTATTATTATTATTATTTTTATTTTTATTATTATTATATATATATATATATATATGTATATATATATATATATGTATATATATATATATATGTATATATATATATATATGTATATATATATATATATGTATATATATATATATATGTATATATATATATGTATATATATATATATATATATATACATATATGTATATATGTATATATATATATGTATATATATATATATATATATATATATATATGTATATATATATATATATATATATGTATATATATATATATATATATATATGTATATATATATATATATGTATATATATATATATATATATATATGTATATATATATATATATTTTTTTTACTCCAACAAATGCCCCCCGGCTTTTCAAACTTGTGGATTTGAACAAGATTGAAAAGGCGATAATTTCCTCGCGTAGTCTTCACTTTCGTATCGCCATCAGAGATCTTTGGTAATTTTCATGTGAATTCCTCTACACGATTTTCGTTTTCCGATTGCCATCAAAAACCCGAGGTGAGTTTACCATGGCTAAATCTTTTATCATATTGATCATCGTTTTTCGATCTCATATACATTCATATCTTCTTCTTCCTCTCTTTGTATGAATCGATCCGCATATAAAGTAGATAGTTTTGGATTGCGGGTTTTACTTATCTACCTGTAATCATCTTCTCGTTCTAGATCATGTGGAAAAGGAGCGAATCGTTAATTCATCCAGATGATAAAACCTTAGGCGTGTTTAGAGGACTTTCTTTAACACGTTCACCTCCAATACATGGTTATCCCACCGAACTTGTAATCCCTTATGAGACACCCACGTTCAAAGAATGGGCGATATTTAAGCAAAAACAGTTACTGGGTCGTTTTGGAGGCGATTATTATGCTTCTGATGGTGACGGCGATGTTATATTGTTGCCGCCGTTAGGTCCTCCGAAAGAAAGAGATACATTGCAATCTCTTGGATATAAAATACTCAATGATCATCCAGGTTGGTGTGGAATGATTAGATCTTTTGGAGATAGCGTTGAAGTAGAAGGTCTGATTGAATGGAGAAATTATATTCTTGCTCATTATACACCTCAACTACGTCGTGCTGGTATTTTGGGAGGTGTTGTAGCTTCGCACGGGAAGTACAATAAAAATATTAATATCATTAAAGCATTGGTGGAACTGTGGTGTTCAGAAACGAACACCTTTCATCTTCCATATGGCGAAATTGGGATTTCTCTATGGGACATTAGAGAACTTAGTGGACTTCCTATTATCGGTGATATGTATGATGAGTATATACCGCTACATTCTGAACTTTATAACACAAACAGCTATCCCAATTGTGTTAGGGAGCTTTTTGATATTTATCAATGGCTTGTAGCTCGATCTTCGAACAAGCGTGTACGGTATGACTTGTGGGTGAATTTCTTTTATACAAGCTGTAAGAAGTTGAGTCGATCGAGATCTCAAAACATAAGTAATAGAGAGCGCGCTCCATCATATACAGAAGATACAACTCTAGCAGCCTTCATTTCTTTATGGCTATGCAATTTTGTAATGCCTTCCGGGTTAGATCATTTTATCAGACCTGAAACATTTGTTATGGCTTCTAAGTTAGCTTTAGGTGAGAGGGTCGCCTTAGCTCCTGCTATCCTTTGTGCCATTCATATCGGTTTGTCTTTTATGAGCGATCATCCTGAAGGTCCTGCGCATCCTGGGCCTCAATTTCTGTCAATTTTCTGTATGCGTGGATTGGTCTTCACTTTGAGCAGACTTATTCTAGAAAGATGATTAGCGACAATATCAAAAACATCGCCGGCTTACGAAGCCTTCCTCAGATGGTTTTTTTTATGGATGCGGCGGCTTCTCCCTTTAATGCTAAGCGAGCACGAATTCACCTAAGATCAAATGCCTATTTTGTGTGGCGTCCCCTGCCATATTCTTATTCTTTTGTCAATGATGGTTGGCTTTATGATGTGAAATTATCTACCGGAGAGTGCAAATATCCAAAAGAGGTCTATGAATATATCATTTCCATCAGACAGAGCGTGCTTCCACTTCGTTTAGGGAATAAGTTACACACACAATCATATAACCCTCATCGTTTTGCTCGACAATTTGGCTTTGACCAATCTTTCCCTGAAAGTATCAATATTCCTAAATTAGCCGATCATCTTGGGACACTTGCTGGATGCTGGAATCATTTCATTCGACATGGAACTTCTATCAATTATTTCGTACCGAAGAAAGATCGGATTGGCAGACCAACTTTACATTATGCGCGTTGGTGGTCTAATAGCGTGCATTCGAGCTTCAAGCATGGAATAGGCTATTTACTAACTGCAGATGACCCCCGCAAGAAGAAGAAAAAAAGTGTTGCTACTTTAGCGGAAGATTCTATTCCTGAGAAGAAATCGACTTCGTCACGTGTTATAGGCGAAAGAGCTCTAAATCCTCCAGAATCAAAGGGAAAACAACTCGCCTTATTCCCAGAATATGATAATGTTCAGGCTGATCTTTCCGATGACTCTCCTCAACGTGAAGTTCTCAGCCTCAGTTTTCCGATCAACGAAGATGATAGATCTAAGGTATGCTTATTAGCAAAAAAAAAAAAATTTCTTTCTCTCCCTTTTACTGAACTCTTTTTTTTTTTTTTTTTTTTTTTTTTTTTAGGGAGTGCACATTATGGATTCTGACACACGGTGGAATGCATTTGTCGATTCTACAACAAAACCAAAGGTACGATATAGAATCCAAATGATTCGAATGTATTTGTTATTCTTTCCTTTCCATATATACATATTAACCGTATATATATATAGGTGTGCACTGTGGAACCCTCTTTAAGAAGTCCGTAAAATCCATCTCCGGTGCTTTAACCGAAGTAGCTCGGGAAACTTCCTTTTACCGTGCCTCCGATGATAGGTGACTCCTTCATTCATGTTCTATTCATAACTAGCATATTTATGAATAACATATTCTATTTATAACTAGCATGTATTGTACACCATATTTATATGTTGTACTTATTTTGATAGAACCGCAAATCGGAAAGAGTGGGTCCATTGAGGATGATATACCTTCGGACAGTGACGAATTTGCTGACCATGTTTCAATACCTTCACCGTCAAAGTATACTGAGGTAATTTCATTCATCTCCTTTCTTTAAATCCATATGCCTTCTATTAGTCTTAAATTGAGCATCTACTTCTAGACTAAAGAAGGGAGTAAAATATGGATAATATTGTGTGATTTTTCGTTAGAAATCCGTGGCCACAAAAAATTTTGTAAATCGGAGCTATAACGAAAATGTTATGGCCCGTTTACATTTTGGTCCCTGCGTTTACAGAACAGTCCCTGCGTCTTTATTTTTTATTTTTATTTTTGACGCACATCTATATTCCGATCTTTTTTCTTGGATAACAATGTGTAATTTTTCGTCAGAAATCTGTGGCCGCAAAAATTTTGTAAATCGGAGCTATAACGAAAATGTTATGGCTTGTTTACGTTTTAGTCCCTGCGTTTACAGAACAGTCCCTGCAGCATGTATCTTTTCTCCTTTGCTCTGAATATCAGCATATGGTCTTCCTCCTTTTTTTAATTGCAGGATCCACTCACGGATGTTGCAGATATTGGAGTGTCTCCTTTCAGCGAGGCTTCCCCAACTCATCATGAGGTATTTATTTTAACTTCATCCACACATTAGGCGTATTTACTATTCTTTTACACCGAAACCCTTTTATTTAGGATAAGGGTGCTGAAAAAGATAGTGGAAGTAAAAATGAAGCTACAACAGAAACGCCTCCACTGGGTAAAAGAGAACGGGGCAGTGATATTTTAGCCATGGAAGCACATAAAAGAGCTCGTTTGGAGACCAATTTGGATTCATCTGGTGAAATCTCACCCCCCTTTTTTAAGTAAGTCTCATGAAAATGCTCCTTATATTATACACATCTTTTTGTGCAGGTTTGCAAGTAGGATCAAAACCGACTGATGATCCAGAAGATGCTCTCTCACCTTATGGGGATGAGGTGGATTATGAACCTACGCCTTCACCACCAGAAGCTAAAAATACGGTGATTTTTATTTTATAGTTGTATATCTCTTCTTATTCTTTTTATTCTCTCTTTTTATTTCTTTCTTTCTTTCCTTTCTGGATATATCATTTTACGAGAATGTCGATGTTCGTTTCGATAGTGGCGCAGGAGGTTCCCGAATTATAGCCAAATCATTTTTAACTGATCGCATAATAGATATTATGAAGACATTCGATCGTCGCCAATTTAAGTCGGCTCAAGGAGAAGTATCGAAATACTGCCACTGTCTCTCTGCACTTGGGTTTGATACATCTGAACTGGAAAGGCGTATAAAACCCATATTCGACCATGCAGAAGCCATTGAAGGACTGGCATCAAGTCCGGATTTTGCTCCAATTGTTCAGTTAATGGAGGCTGATGAAGATTTGGCATTAAGTAGAAGGAAACTTGCTTCATATAGGGCTACCAAAGATTCTCTTCTTCATGCTACCAAAAACGTCTCTTCACGGCTTGACAAACTAGAAGGAAGATAGAAGAATTGGAAGAGAGTATATCACATTTGAAGAGCACTGAGGCGGAATTGTCACTTAGACTTGAAGTGGCCGATGATTCTTTGAAGAAACTACAACCGTCACAGGAAGAAGAACTGCAACAGGATGTCGTCAATGCGGAAAAGAAGCACGCTGCAGCCACTGAAGTTTATAATGTTTCTAAGGAATCCACTGGTCTTCGAGAATTAATAGAGTTGTTTGAGGAGCGTCGTCAAATATTTGAGATTTGACTTCTTCTTTTCTTCTCTTTTTTTTTGCTTTTCTCTAGTAAGAAACAATATTATGTAGTCCCAGCAATTTGAAATTTTGAATGCTTTAGATTATGCTTTAATCTCCTCTATTTTGTTGTGTGATGTTTGTGATGATAATTATGGTGTGGGTTTGTCTGTTCATTTTGCTTTAATAAACAACTAAAACTCTCGTGCATAGCCATCAAAGTTTTCTTGCACTGTAGGTTATCGAAGTCCCAACGTAGAAACTCAAGTCCGCCAGTGGCTCATATTTTACCCATATTATCTAAAAAGTTTAGACAATATGTCCTCCACTCTTTTTCCTTTTTTTTTTCTTTTTTTTTTCTTTTCTTTTTTTTTTTTTTCTTTTTTTTTTGTGTGCGCAAAGGATCAACTTTATCTCATTTAGAAAGATGATATTTTGCAATGCAAAAAAAAACTATGCCTCCCGGGATGAGAATGTATATATTGCTCAAAAATAAAAAGTGTTGATTGCCCCCATTCCGTTCATTCCCCACATGATAAATAGTTAGGCGCACTCGTAAGGTGCAAAGGTTTTGGGATTGCTGTGCCTTTATCGAATCAGAATATAAAGTACAATAATTGTCCTTGTCAGTTGTCTTGCCCCCTGACGACTTAAGCAGCAGCCAATGATCAGAACATTTTCCGTAATATTACCAAATGGTAAAAAGAATGAGCCGATATCTTTAAGATCGAACACCCTTGAAGAATAGTCAAGATATGCATTTAGGAGGAAGAAGACCACGATCATCAGCAAAAATCGTCCTGCCCCCCTAATAATTTGACCGGCAAAACGTCCTTTGTGGTGATGCCAAATTGGAGGAAAATCGAAATTCCACATTTTGATCTCCACCGAGGTAGATGATATGGTGTTGTAAGAAGCCATTGCTCATCTTGGCAACGAATAGCCAAGATATGATGTTAAGAGGGAGAATACCACGATTCTCAGTCAGAATAACCCTGCCCCTGATGACTTGAGTGGCAGACCAAAACATGATCGAAGCCAAAACGTCCTTTGTGGTGATGCCAACTCATTTTGATCTCCACCGAGGTGGAAGAAGCAATATTGTCGGATTTACATTGCTCCGCTTGGATGAAGTCATACTCATTGGTCACATGTTTATTCATTAGTCTCTTTATCATCATTGTTAGATTTGGTCTCAAAGATGGAGGGAGAAGCCATGTCCCACCGGGCGTGCCATTTTGTCTGCCACCACGAATGACGTACCTCGCACGGTGAAATTTATCTTGAATTTCCCGTGGGGTAGTATTCATGATTCAGATTAATATTTATGTATATATCAGGTATTGTGGATCCATGGCTTCCAATAAACGCAAGCGTCTATTGTTAATTACCCCTATAAAATGTTAGGGTACCCTCGATTAAGAGACCAAATATAAATGCTGATAAAAAAAGAGACAAAACGGGCAAATAAAATTTTATTGATATGATTTGCCGTTTACATGGCTTAAGCAGGGGCATACCCCCACTGTACATGAATTTCATAGGACTGGATACCCAGTTTAACGACTGGGTGGTCGATTGAAATTTGATGCTCAGTTTAATGACATGGCGGTCGGGTTCATCTTGGTTGTATGTTCCAAGGTGGAGATGTGACCAAACCCCAAGTATATGTATTGAGGTAGATCGGATTTGATGTTATCTGAAAGTAGAGGGTGGCTAATTTCTGGGTATATGTATCAGGATTAGCCGAGTTTAATATATTTTTCACTCTAGTTATATGTGCTAGAGTGAGGATCTGACTAAGCCCTAAGTGTATGTATTAGGGTTCGGATGAACTCTAAGTATATGTATTAGAGCTCGATTTGAATTTGGGTTTAGTTTAAAGACGTTTCGGTCATTTGAATTTGGGTTTAGTTTAAAGACGTTTCGGTCATTTGAATTTGGGTTTAGTTTAAAGACGTTTCGGTCATTGAATTTGGGTTTAGTTTAAAGACATTACGGTCATTGAATTTGGGTTTAGTTTAAAGACGTTTCGGTCATTTGAATTTGGGTTTAGTTTAAAGACGTTTCGGTCATTTGAATTTGGGTTTAGTTTAAAGACGTTACGGTCATTGAATTTGGGTTTAGTTTAAAGACGTTACGGTCATTGAATTTGGGTTTAGTTTAAAGACGTTACGGTCATTTGAATTTGGATTTAGTTTAAAGACGTTACGGTCATTGAATTTGGGTTTAGTTTAAAGACGTTACGGTCATTGAATTTGGGTTTAATTTAAAGACGTTACGGTCATTGAATTTGGGTTTAGTTTAAAGACGTTACGGTCATTGAATTTGGGTTTAGTTTAAAGACGTTACGGTCATTGAATTTGGGTTTAGTTTAAAGACGTTTCGGTCATTGAATTTGGGTTTAGTTTAAAGACGTTTCGGTCATTGAATTTGGGTTTAGTTTAAAGACGTTACGGTTATTGAATTTGAGTTTAGTTTAAAGACGTTTCGGTCATTGAATTTAAGTTTTATTTGTAGACTTTGGGATTTGGGTTTAGTTTAGTAACGTTTCGGTCGATATTGGACTTAGGATTAGTTTAACGACGTTTCGGTCGAGTTTGTGGACTTAGGATTAGTTTAACGACGTTTCGGTCTAATTTGATTTAGGTTTATGGTATTGGGTATGTGGGATTTGGTCCATGAACTTGATTTGGTTCATAAACTTAGGTTCATAGGTTTGGATATGGTTTGATTTATGGTTCATGAACATAGGCTCGTTGGATTATGGTTCATGACATAGGTTCATGAGTTTATAGTTCATGAACATAGGTTCATAGGTTTATGGTTCATGAACATAGGTTCATGAGTTTATGGTTCATGAACATAGGTTCATAGGTTTATGGTTCATGAACTTGGGTTCATAGGTTGTGGACTCGGTGTATGGGTTGGTCCATGATTTTGGTTCATAGTTCGTGAACCTGGTGTACAGGTTTATGGTTCATGGTTCATGGACCGGTGTACTGTGTTTATGGTTCATGGTTCATGGACCTGGTGTACAGGTTTATGGCTCATGGTTCATGGACCGGGTGTACAGGTTTATGGCTCATGGTTCATGGACCGGGTGTACAGGTTTATTTTGATGGGTTTAATTTCGAAGTGGGCTTTGGTATTGGGCCTCTTTGGGTAAATGAGTATTGGGTTAAATGAATTTTGGGTTAAATGGGTATTGGGTCAATGGGTTTATGGGTTTATGGGTTTAGGTATATAGGTTTGGTTAAATGGGTTTATGGGTTAATGGGTTAATAGGTATAATGGATTCGATATGGGTTAAATGAGTATGGGTTTATGGGTTTGAATCAAGTTTGATTTTCAAAAAGTGAATGAAATTCCAAACATTTAAAATTTCATGTAAATTTAAATCTAATTTTAGTCCCATAATTTAAATTTAAAATGTAGGACACTTAATTTGATTTAATTTGATAAATCAAAGAATTCAATGTTCTATTTTTGCAAAGTCCCTTCTCTCTCTTTATCAGGTGAATCTCTCTTTAAGCACGCATCCACAACGACGAACATTCCGTCGAGCAGTTTTGAACGGCATTCCGTTGAGCGGTTTGATCGGCATTCCGTCAAGCGGTTCGATCGGCATTCCGTCGAGCGGTTTTGAACGGCATTCCGTCGAGCGGTTCGATCGGCATTCCGTCAAGCGGTTTTGTTGACATTCCGTCGAGCGGATTTATTAAAATTCCGTCGAGCGGTTTGATCGGCATTCCGTCAAGCGGATTTATTAAATTCCGTCGAGCGGTTTGTTGACATTCCGTCGAGCGAATTTATTAAAATTCCGTCGAGCGATTTTATTAATAAACCGTCGAGCGGTTTTATTAATAATCCGTCAATCCGTCGAGCGGTTGGCTAACATTCCGTCGAGCACATGACTTAAGCATTCCGTCGAGCACATGACTTAAGCATTCCGTCGAGCACATGGCTTAAGCATTCCGTCGAGCACATGGCGTGCACATCGACGGCATGATTTTTAGAGAGGAGCACCGCTCCCTCTCTTTCAATCTCGCCGTCGACATCTCTCTTGGGCTTTCCGTCGAGCAGGTGGCGTGTACATCGACGGCATGATTTTTAGAGAGGAGCACCGCTCCCTCTCTTTTAGTCTCGTCGTCGACGTTTCTCTTGGGCTTTCCGTCGAGCAGGTGGCGTGCACATCGACGGCATGATTTTTAGAGAGGAGCACCGCTCCCTCTCTTTCAATCTCGCCGTCGACGTTTCTCTTGGGCTTTCCGTCGAGCGGTGGCGGGCGAGATGTCGTACATCATTGGAGAAGGCGGGCGGGTGGCGAAGCACCACGCCGGCCGTCGTCGAGCGGCTTCATCGTCGTCGGATCGGAGCCAAGCGGGTGGCGAAGCACCACGCTCGGCCGTCGTTGGAACGGCTGCCGTCGTCGGATCGGCTTCGTCGTCGTCGGATCGGAGCCGAGCGGGTGGCGAAGCACCACGCTCGGCCGTCGTCGGAGCGGCTCGGCCATCGTCGAAGCGGCTCGATCATCATCGGAGAGGGCTCGCTTGTTCGTCAAGACGCGGCGAGGGCGACGGGTCCCGCGCGGCGCGGGCATGGGCCCGCGCGGCGCGGGTGGCCGAGACAAGACGCGGCGCGGTCCTCGGGGCTCGGCCCGCGAAGGCGCGCGGGTTGAGCGGCCGGATCCAAGGTGGTTCGAGGGCGCGTGCGGATCCGAGGTGGCTCGAGGGTGACCGGATCCGAGGTGGCTCGAGGGCGACCGGATCCGAGGTGGCTCGGGCGAAGTAAGGCGCAGCGCGGTGGCCGAGGCCGAGGCAAGGCGCGTCGCATCGCAGTCGCGGGGGCGGCGATCGAGGCGCAGCCGGCGCGCAGCCGGGCGCGCTGCGGGCGGCGGCGTGGGCGCGCGCGATCTGGCACGGGCGCGCGCGGTGGCGTGGCTCGGGCGCACGCGGCGGTCTGGCACGGGCGCGCGGCGGAGGCATGGCCGACGGTACAAGGCACGGCCGGCGACGCGAGGTGGAGGTGCGCCGGGGCTTGAGGCGCGGCCGAGGCGGCAGAGTCGCGACACGGGGCGCGCCGAGGCTTGAGGCGCGCCGAGGGCGGCACCATCGATGCACGAGGCACGCCGAGGCACGCAGGTCGCGGCATGGTCGCGGCACGGGGTAAGCTTGGCGGCGCCGGAGGCGCGCGCTGACGGGAGGAGCACCAAGCTTCAAGGCGGCCGGAGCTTCAGGCGGCCGGGCGCGCGGCTCGAGCGCGCGCTCGGGCTTCACCAAACAGAAAGATAGAGAGATAGAGAGAGAAGCTTTGATGCTCTCTCTCTCTCTCTGTTTTCTTCTTTTTTTTTTACCGAGAGAGAGGGAGAGGCTTTTGTTTTTTTTCTTTTTTTCTTTTCTTTTGCTGTACGAGATAGAGAGAGAGAAGGGGGTGGGGAATTGATTTCTCTTCTTCTTCTTTTTATCACGCACAGAGAGGGGGAATGTGGGAAGTTGGCAGCGCCTATCATGGGATGTCGAGATGCGGATGTGGGGAGTTGGAGGAGGTAAAAAAAATCGTGGGAGCGTGGGAGTTGGGGCGATCGTGCGAAGGAAGTTGGGACGAAACGGTTACCGATCATCATATTCTTAAATCGTGCTAGATGCTTTATTTACATCTCGAAAGTCGACGCATACGCGAATTTGACCATTTTTCTTCTTTACTAGGACTATGCTTGCGATCCAATCAGCGTATTTTTCTTCTCTGATGAACCCTGCTTCAATAAGCTTTTTAGTTTCTGCTATGATCTGTTCTTCTAAGTCAACTCTTGTCCTCCTTGGAGCTTGTTTAACTGGAGCCACATCTGGGCTAAGAGCAAGTTTATGAACAGCCACATTCGGATCTAGACCGGGCATTTCTTTATATGTCCAAGCAAAGCAGTCTTTATATTCTATCAACAATGCTTTCAACATATCTTGATCTTTTTCTGAAAGCAGTGCACTAATATAAGTGGGTCTTCGATCTTCTTCGGTGCCCAAATTTATTTCTAAAAGCTCATCAACGGTGGCTTGCCCCCCGTCCTCAAGCTCTTGTGGAGCATCTTTTAAATCCAGAAGCTCTGTTTTTATTGGCTCGATGTTCTCATCTTGCTCCATATCCTTTATTGTGATCATGGTGCAAGTATGTCGTATGGCACATGAATTATTATGGGTTATCTCTGTCGTCGGAGGCATGAGATTGAGTTGACTTGTTTCAGAAGCTGTTATTCCAACTCACTCTTTGTAAGACACTTGAGCAGGTTGATGATATCCTAACCCTCTTGTGTGTACTGTTCGCCCATTTGGAAGCACAACTCTTTTTAGTTTAATGACGTTTCGGTCATTGGATTTAGGTTTAGTTTAACGACATTACGGTCGAGATTGGGTTTAGTTTAACGACATTTCAATCGAAATTGGGTTTACGTTTAGTTTAACGACATTACGGTCGAAATTGGGTTTTGGATTAGTTTAACGACATTTCGGTCGGGGTTGTATTTGGGTTTAGTTTAGCGACGTTTCGGTCGAGGTTAGGATTTAGGTTTAGTTTAACGACGTTTCGGTCGATATTGGGTTTTGGATTTAGTTTAGGGTATTGGATATGTGAGATTTGGTTCATGAATTTAGGCTCATGGGTTCATAGGTTTATGGTTTATGAACATAGGTTCATAGGTTGTAGACTCGGTGTATGGATTGGTCCATGATTTTGGTTCATAGTTCGTGGACTTGGTGTATGAATTTGTGGTTCATGATTCATAGACTTGGTGTATGGGTTTATGGTTCATGATTCATGGACTTGGCGTATGAGTTTATGGTTCATGGTTCATGGACTTGGTGTACAGGTTTATGGTTCATGGTTCATGGACCGGGTGTACAGGTTTATGGTTCATGGTTCATGGACCGGGTGTACAGGTTTATGGTTCATGGTTCATGGACCGGGTATACAAGTTTATGGTTCATGGTTCATGGACCGAGTGTACAGGTTTATTTTGATGGGTTTAATTTCGAAGTGGGCTTTGGTATTGGGCCTCTTTGGGTAAATGGGTATTGGGTTAAATGAATTTTGAGTTAAATGGGTATTGGGTTAAATGGATTTGGTATGGGTTTAGGTTTATGAATTTTGGTATGTGGGTTTAGGTATATGGGTTAAATGGGTTAATGGGTTCGATATGGGTTAAATGAGTATGGGTTATGGGTTATTGAAATGGGTTAAATGGGTTTATAGGTTTATGGGTTGATGTTAATAAGTATAGTATGGGTTAATGATATGGGTTATGGGGTTTATGAAATGGGTTAAAT
This sequence comes from Aechmea fasciata, assembly GCA_025177825.1. NCBI lineage: Eukaryota > Viridiplantae > Streptophyta > Magnoliopsida > Poales > Bromeliaceae > Aechmea > Aechmea fasciata. The sequence continues at coordinate 1,463,040 of CM045935.1, forward strand.
GGGTATTGAAATCCGAAAGTGAGTTCGGGTCTAATTCAAGCCCTTGTGAGTTAATTCAAATGAGATTTTGAAATAATCGAAATTGAGAATTTTGATTCAAAACCAAGTGCATTCGATCTTATTCAATTTAACTTGCATCGAATGTAATGATACTTTAATTTGGTTTAATTTGACCGAGTCAAAAATTCAACATTCGATTTAAATGGATTATAGCCATCTCTCTCTCTTTGATTTGAGAATTCTCTCTCTTTTTGGTGATATTTTTGCAAAAAGCACCGTCGATGTTCATATCGGCATTCCGTCAAACATATGACGGTTGAATTAGCACGTCGACGACGAAGCATTCCGTCGAATGATTGGTATGTAAATGAGAGCATCGCTCTCTTTAGGATTCGCCGCCGAGAGCAATTAGCGAGCGAACTTTGTTTGAGAGGAGAGCACCGCTTCTCTCTCGGATCCGCCGTCGAACACTTAGTGGGCACGCTTTATTTGACTTCATTGGAGAGGATTTGAGAGGAGAGCATCGCTCTTTTTCTCAATTTCGCCGTCAAGCGGTTGGCGGAGGGTCTTCGTCTGAGAGGAGAGCACCGCTCTCTCTCTCGAACTCGCCATCGAGCACTTAGCGGGCGATCTTTGTTTGAGAGGAGAGCACCGCTCTCTCTCTTTCGGATCCGCCGTCGAGCACTTGGCGGGCGGTCTTCACTTGAGATGAGAGCACCGCTCTCTCTCTCAGATTCGTCTTCGAGCACTTGGCGGGCGGTCTTCATTTGAGGGGAGAGCACCGCTCTCTCTCTCAATTTCGCCATCGAGCGGTTGGCGGGCGGACTTCATTTGAGAGGAGAGCACCGCTCTCTCTCTCAGATTTGCCGTCGAGCACTGGGCGGGCGGTCTTCGTCGGAGCGGCTCGATCGTCGTCGGATCGGAGCCGAGCGGGTGGCGAAGCACCACGCTCGCCGTCGTCGGAGCGGCTTCATCGTCGTCGGATTGGAGCCGAGCGGGTGGCGAAGCACCACGCTCGGCCGTCGTCGGAGCGGCCGTCGTCGTCGGATCGGCTTCGCCGTCGTCGGATCGGAGTCGAGCGGGTGGCAAAGCACCACGCTCGCCGTCGCCGGAGCGGCTTCATCGTCGTCGGATCGGCTTCATCGTCGTCGGCCGCTCCGTCGATGGCTAAGCATCGACGACGATTCGTCGTTGCCGGCCGCCTCCGTCGACGAGACTAGCTCCATCGCTTCGTTGCGCTCTGGCCGCCGTCGATGGCTAACCTTCGTCGCCGCCGGCCACCTCCGTCGATGGCTAAGCATCAAACGGAATCTTCGCTTCATTGCCTTTGTCGTCGCCGTTAGCGCCGACTCGGGCTTTTCATCGAACAGTGGCGGGCACATATTCTCCTCTCGTCGAGTTTGGAGCAGAACGTCGGTGCAGCGGGTGGCGGAGCACCACACTTCGTCGAGTCGGATCACTCAACAACGGCGGGTGGCGAAGTACCACGCTCCTCGTTGGAGTTGGATCGTAACAACGGCGGCGGAGCCGCAACATGATTCGTCGAAGAGAACCGGCGGGTGGCGAAGCACCACGCCCCCGTCGACGACGGCGGCGCGGTCCTCGGCACCCGCCGTTCGTCGAGAGGGCCGGCGGGTGGCGAAGCACCACGCCCTGTCGACGACGGCGGCGCGTCCTCGGTACGACGCCGAGGGCGGCCGATCCCGTGCGGCGGTTCGTCGGGATCCCGCACGGCGCGGCGTCGGGATCTGCGCGGCGGCGGCGTCGAGGTGAGCGCGTGCGGCGAGTCGAGGCGCGACCGAGGCGCGCGCGGCGGCAGGATCATGCGCGGCGCGGCGGCGTGGTCCCGCTCAAGGAGGCGGCGTCGGGCGGAGGCCGAGCGTGCGTGCGGCGACACGTCGAGATGCCGTCGGCGGTGGAATCGGCCGAGGCGGGTGGCGGATCCGGCGCGGCGGCGGGAT